>SKCR01037467.1:0-68275 GCA_019454045.1 Zanthoxylum bungeanum
ATGCACGCATGCATTCAAATTAAGAAGCTATGGGGCTAGCTATCCTTGATAATGCATTGATTGTCATCAGGGGTGGCAGGACGATGCAGGAGATGAAACCGTCAACCATCAGGATTGTTTTATCCCGAATAAGAATTGGTGGTGCTACTTTCAAGGGTTCAGGTTCCTAATTGTTCATGTTGAAATATGCATCTTGGTCTTCTCTGAAATTACCTACAAGCACACACAACAAGCAATTCTCTATACCCCAGTGGGTGAGTAAATTGAGTAATAATATAATATTGCGGAAATATAAATCTTTTTTGATTTTACGCTACTAAATTAGTAGCTTTACCAATTAACCTTATTTATCAATTTCTCAATGACAAGCTATGCTAAATAATATGGAAAGATAATATAAAGCTTGTGATAAAATAAAGAGATAGAGTTAGAGAAATTGACATCGGTGATTTATAGTGGTTCAGCCAACAATATCTACGTCCACTCCTCCAAACCGCACTTGAAGCTTTCCACTAAGTTGAATCCATAACTTACACCGAGTTTCTCGTGGCTCACTCGCAACCAAGAGTTTTGTCCCATAGGTTCACTCCAAACCTTTACACAAGAGTTTTCCAATGGTTTACCCTTAAACCTTTACAATGAGTTTGGTTCATAGGCTCACTTACAACCTTGACACAAATTGCCCTTTTGAGTATACACACTCAACAAGGGACTTCCCAACCACAAGTGTATAAAATATGAAGATTTATAATACCACTTGGGTGTTAGGATAGATGCCCTAGAGATTCATTTATTGTAAACGGAATTGATTATTGTAATAATAATAAATGCATTATTCATTTATCAAAGTTAATTTATTTAAATCGCATATTGTCCAATTGTCTTGTTTACCTTAATTACTCTTGTACTTTCAGACATAGTGTATGTTTGATGCACAAGAGGATTTAAGTCTGAAGTTAGTAATCTAAATAGTCAATAAAGAGCAAACAAATAGGGTACTTTGTTTGTGGTATATCTATACCTACGGTCCATTCTATAATTGTATGACGACCTTGATCTGGGGTCATTCATGTAGTGACATGGGAATGGAGGCACCTTGTATGATGTGATCATATAGGACTGGACTCAGATAAATACGAAATTCTTTTAATATCCGTTAACGAAGAAATTCATTTTATCTAATAGATGGTCATATATGGATTCAATCTTAATCTTGAGTGTACTACGAACTCCTGCATGTGAGGCTATGTCCTTTGATTTATTATGGTGAGGTTGGTGTAGCATTCCTGCCCAATAACTACGTATTTTGAGGATATGATTTGGTGTGTAGTTGGGAATATTTTACATAGATATGGAATTCAATCATTCTTAATAGAAGTAGAAGAATATATTTTTTAGGAATTGATTCAGGACTTGAACAATTTGAGCGCTCAACTTATCTATTACGAATAGAAAGTCTTATATTCATAATTGTTATGAATTAATTGTTCATTATAGAATCAATGGTGCTTAAGAGATAAAATATTTAGAGGGGTATAACGGACTTATGACCCGGCTCTATTTATGAGATATTCGTGAAGAGCTATATCCATATGTAGTGACTATATCGATGGACATCAAAGTTGTTCGGCTTATTTTTCCATCTACGATAACTAGAGTTCAACTTCAAGTTTTTAGTGGAATAATGCGGAGTTAATAATTCATAATATTTGATTAAATGGTTTAATTAATATTTCAGAATTATTGGAGCTCAGAACCGTAGGTCCATTTGGCCCACGTGCTAGCCCGATTAATTGTAGCAAACCTAATATAATTAGATTGTCTAACAATATGCTCACATTATATTTATATATTATTAATATGATTAATAATATTTTTGTCACAAATGAAAATAATATTAAATTAATTTAATATTATGTTTTCTAATATTTTTGATTATGAGATAATCAAATAATAATTATGAGATAATTATTACATCATAATTAATAATGCATTATGAGATAATTATGACATCATTATTTGATAATGGTAAATGCATTATCAAGACAAACCTTAATGGTTTGCCAAATCATCCACCAAGTTTTTGTTAATTAGCTCATTGATTTGGTTGACACTCCACTCAAGTGTGTTTGCTATTCAAAAAGAGTGAGTGGATATTGGTGGATTGGCTTTGGAATTCATACTTAGCATTTTTGAAAAGAAATTCAAGAGAGAGCAAAAACATTCACAAAATTTGTGAGTAAAGTAGAGAGAAAATTCATATTTCTCAATTGTTGAGATTAGAAAGAAAAACAAGAGTGAACAAGATACTTGATCTTCTTCATCATATTTTTCTCAAAGCCAAAAAGAATTTGTGACAACATCATTTCTCTAAATTGTTTAGAGTTTTGATAATTCTCTAAAAAGTTTAAGAGATAGATTTTTGTGAGTGAAGCCCACACTTTGGTTTGTTGGTTTCGAGACATGGTTCGAAAGATCGGGTGGTTGATCCAAGCGTTGGACATCAAAGGAAATTCATCAAGTGGTTGCTGGAGTTCGGATTCAACAACGGAGAAGGCAAAGAAATTATTAAAGATTCATACCGGAGCCGTTGCCCACAATAGCAACTTCCGTTGCGCTAAGGAAAAGACGTTTCCTACAATTTGTATCAGAGAGCTTAAGGTTGAAAAGTATTTTTAACCTTTCTCCTTTAAAGTTTTAAGTTTTAATAATTTATATGAGATATAGATTATTAGAATGCATGTTGTGATGAGTAGACACAATTAGATTAATGAGATGAATGGTTTGAATGTTCATGTGATGAATGTTTACTTTGATTCATGTGATGAATGTATTACGTTGATCATTAATTTTTTCCGGCTCTTATTTTTTAGTATTGGGAATGTAATACAATAAGGTCATATTCTTTCAAGTGTTGTAAGTTCATTTCCTTTGTAATAAGTCCATTATGTAACCCTATTTGTAACTTGGAGGAGCCGATGCCACGAAGGACTTATGACGTAGAAATTCCGCGAAGAACTCAATAACACACAATGGAGCAAGATTTGAAGACCAAAGGATGCCTTGGATTTATTGTACTAATTAGATTAGTATAGAAAAGTAAGAGCTCGGTCAACGCAATTTGTTATGCGTATGTTTTTACAATTTCCAGCCCTGGAAAATAGGTTGCGTCGCGAAGCCAAACTCCGCGCGTCGCGATGCGCTGCATATGCGGAGCCATTGAAGGCTATTGCCTCGATCGCATTGCAACGCATAGCTGAAACAATTTCAGCTACTGGAATTCTACGCGTTGGGACGCCACTAGTGGGAGTCGCGACCCCCAGCCTGGGAAATATGTATGTTATAAAATGTTTATCAACATGTCATATAGCCTAGAGTACCTACTCTTGTATTTTCACATGCCATAACTGTTGGGGTTTTGGGCGATGGGGCGCAGCGGAAGCGCGGGTCGGGCGAAATCGTATTTTAAAACTTTTTCAAAATACCAAATAAATTATTCAATATCTAATATGAATAATTTATTTATATTTCACCTAAACCTATTTATTCAATATCAAATATTGACATAAACATAGTTGAATCATCATGAAACTTTTACGAAAATGTTTTTCCGCAAAATGGCCTAAAATGTGTTTTTGACCGAACCAACTACCCGACACTTATGGAAACTACCAAGGTCAGCTCCAATAGTATCGGGGCAGTTCATGGGCTGCCCGAACAGTGACAGATTCACTATTTGGGCAGCCGTCACCCGGTTGGCTCAAAATCCACCCGGTAACGCCGTTTTTTGCCGTTTTTGCTTATTTCAAGTCGGAAACAATTTCCGGTAATTTTGACAACTCCCAAAATGCATCCATAATCAATATATACACTGAAAATTCCAGATCTGATCCAGAAGGTAAATTAACCAAATTTTCATGCTTTAATCCAATTTTATCCGAGATTAATCAAATTAATCAAACACCAATCCAAAGTTACCACAAATAAAGAAATCTAGAACAATTCTAGGCTATTTAGAGTGGATCAATAACTTTAGAATGACAACACTTCAACAATTGAACAAATTGGATGTAAATTACATTAATTCCATCCAATATCTACTTCACACATGCCTAATCTTCCATCTCCATTCACCACAATCAAAAGCCCCAAATTAAAGAAACAAAGGAACCCTAGAATCATATTAATAACTCAAGAAAACAAGAAACAAATTTTCAAGCTCAAGAAAATTTAGGATTACCTTTAATCTTCAATTTCCTAAGCATTTTCTTTGAGTTTTCCTTTGTTTTCTCCTTGGTTTTGATCAAACAAAACTTAAGATATATGCTTTTAGGGGTTTCGGCTGCTGTTGTTCAAAGGAAGCAAATGAAAAAAATCACTTTAAAAACAAGAGGAGCTGACCGACTATAGCAAGGATTAATGGCATTTTTGTCCTTTAAAAATTAATCAAATTAATATTCCATTTTCACTTTATTTTAGCCAATCATAATTGGACAAATAAAAGTCATGCCAAATGTTCCAATTAATAATAAACAAGTGTGATAACAATTATCACAAATGACAATTACTAAAATAAATTAAATATAAAGTTAGAGTGGTGACAAATCAAATTTGACACTTTAACCTTTAATTTAATGACAAGTGTAACTAATAATAATTAAATATATTTCATAACAATTATGAAAAATTTAATCAATTAATTATTATTATATTTATATGTATTTTATTTTACATTTAATAACAAATACATATATTTAATGACATGTGTCAAAATCTCATTTGATGAATAATTAATGTGTATCTAATCGTATTATGTATCAAATACAAATACACAATAATTATTAGCGGACAAAATCCCCTGATTGCATGTATTATTGTTTAACGATTAAACGATCCGAATTAACTCATTTAATCCGGTGAAGTATTATGAATAATTCGTATTATTCATATCGAGTTGCCCAAGTGCTCAATGAGTACAATTCATATTGTGGGAATCCCTAAGTTTAGGTTTATCCGTCACGAAATCCAATTTCATGTCCATAATCCACCCACTCATGGATTATGACGACCACATATAATCTCACTAACTATACAAACCGAGGTCATAGCATACGTATAATCCATCTGTCACAGGCCATCCGTATTATACCTGAGATATAGATGAGAATGTCAAATCCGTTCGGTATAATACAGTCGAATTTTGATTTATGATCTCGAAATAACACTCGGAACTGGTTTCCGAAGTTATACCACTGATGAGTGGTAATTATATCACTATTTCCCTCTCATTTAACCTAATATTTTGTATAATTTCTCGAGTTTTATGAACATTTTGATATGTTTTTATTTATTTTGCAGATAAAAATAATATTGGGACTTAATGGAATCAACTCGGGGCTAAAACGATGAAATCCGAAGCAAAAAAGGTCAAAAACAAAAATTACTGTACGCATCACGAAGTGCAGTCTTAAATTCCAATTTTCCGTAAGTTTGGTATGTTGGCCATAACGTTTTCATCCGATATCTGATTGAGCTGATTCAAGTGCCATATTAAAGAAGACACAAAGCTCTACAACTTTGATGATTTAAATATTTCTAATTCTGAATTTTGGAAGATTGAAATTAACGAATATTCCAATGTGTTTTGTATAATTACTAAAGTCATTATCAAAAAATAAAAAAATGGAAAATGATAATTTACAATTGTCAAACTTCCACAAAACCTGCTTGCATGTTTGGTGGAGTGTTTTGTGGAGTTTCTTGTGGCATGTTTGGTGGAGTGTTTGGTGGAGGATTTTGTGGAGTGTTTAGTGGAGTGTTTGGTGGAGCAATTGGTCGAGAAATTGGTGGAAGCCTTTAGATTTTCCTATAAATACCAAGCCATTTCATTTGTAATTCTCATGCTTTCCTTAGGTTTTTGTAAGGAATTTAAGGATTGCATCTTGTTTGTTTATTTTTTGTAATTTAATTTATGCATTTTTATTTTCAGTAATAGTAGTAGTTTCTTTTCTTTTCTTTTCTTTTATGTTTAGTAGTTAAATTTGCGCTGGGGGAAGGGTGAAGCTTTTATTATTTTAGTTTAGATTAATCTCCCTTAATTATAATATGGAAAATTATAATTTAACATAAAAGGTTATACCGCTTTAATGGCTGGTTTTATTTATTTGACATAATGTGACACCGCATATATAGCCGGTCTTTATGTGACAGATGATTACCACCTATATGGCTGGTTTATGGACAAATATTGATACCGCCTTTATGATCGGTCGAACTTAATTAAAATCTGACTTAATGAGGATACCGCCTATATGGCTGGTTGGTAATATCACTGATAAATTCTATATTATAGTAAGAGAGATTTCTAAATTAGAAATAGTAAATGTGGATCCCCCAACCCCCATCATTTTATTTTTATTCTAGGGAAGTGATAAAACACAATATCCATACACTTAATAATTGATTTTATTTTTATGGTCAATTCTTTAGTTTGTTTATTGAGTCTTAAGCTTAATGCTTCTTGTTAATTGACCATTAATAAGATTGATTTGGCAAACTTAAAATGAACTTGACGAAGAGATTTCAGGTTTCAACCTTAGATTCGATAGCCCACGATCTTCCTTGAGGATAGATAACCCTTTAATAGATTTCCTTACATGATAGACATATACCTGTCGGGCGGGGGTAGCCACTTTTGGAACTTGAACTTAATGAATTCAGGTAACTTGGTTAACATAGATATATGATTAATTGGGTTATTTGGGTATTTGCGTCTGACCATCGACATAGGCTTTTGCATATCTTCGTGTTCTAGGTTAGAAAACTGACTTATTACACATATATAAGAGAATCAATTCATCTTTAGGATAATATTGTGTGGAATCACAACCCTAGATCTTTGTGTCTTTTATTTATTTTTCTTAGTATTTTCTTTTGTTTATTTTATTTAAGTAAATCCACATTCAACCAACCAAAAGCAATCATTCTCTTCTCTCTTAATTAGATACTTGTAAATAAATAGTATCAATAATTAATAACAACAGTAGGAATTAGGTCATCGTGGGATCGATATTTTTATACTACTTGAACGAAATGTGAGCTTGCGTTATACGCGTGTGATTACGCACCGGTCAACCACGACCATGGATTTACTAGATCATAAACACGTGCTGGATGCCTTTGCCCTGTACACAGGACTAACGGATCCTATCTTGATACGCACAGGATATCATGAGCATCAGTCCACACCCAACGAACAAGCGGAGGTCTGATCATGACTAGATCATTGACGTGACTGTCATCAAAGTGTGGAGGATAGCTCATATATCCACAGTGGTATCTCAAGTTGAAGGACCACTATGCTCGCTCAACTCGAGAAGGTTCCTATTGACGTTGGTTTACCATTTATTAGGAAACCTGCCGTGAGTCGTTCAGTGATTTATAAAATAAACACCTACATGTCTATATTAGTCTCCCGACACTTATGGTTCACTAGGATAAACCATCAGACCAAGTCACGATATACGACATGTACTGGTCTCAACGGATTTTACTAACCGACCCGTGTTAGGAAATCTTGACCAGGAACTTTATTTAAGGATATACAACTAATAGTGCGCTTCCCAATGTCAATTACAAACTACGTTGTAACTGCGCACTATATTGTAAATCATAGGGTCTTTGTCTAATATACACGAATCACTGAACTATATTTAGCTTCAATCTAATCGTAATCAGATATCTAATCACAATTAGATCGAATAGGTGTATAAAAGATAAGGGTGCTACCATCTAAATTAGTAAAATTATGGAAAATTGAATTGCTCGTATTTATGAATCGGACATAAATACGATCCAGATTGGCACTCCGAGCACCAACCCTAACAATTTCTCCCACTTGGTCTAGTGCCAATCCATGGTATCCTATACATATCTCAATATGTATCATATACTCATGGCCCTCAAGAGCTCGCCAGCACTCAGGAGGTAGGCAACAACAAGTAAGCCCGCTTTAATAAATCGAGTCCTATAAACAAACTCAACCGTTTTCCTTAAACAACATCATTCATATTTTGCAGAATCCAAATCCCACATCAATATGACTCAGACGCTATATCAGTATTGTGCTATAGCTACTGAGTTATCTATGTATTTAGAAATCAAATCCAAATACTTTGAGACAACCGCAAACACTATACTAATATCAAAACTTCTAATCTATAAGGTTCATATGAAACTTCATAAGTTAATACTTCATAAGTTGCAACTGATTCTGCTAGTTTAGTAGAATCAACGGTGACACTCCCACTGCATATTTTCTCACTTTATATGACATAGACCATCTAATGTCATAATTAGAATCAAAACTAATCTGACCTTATGGTTGCTGACTAAATTCTCCATGTATAAGAAACTCATTCTTAATATCTCAAAGATCACAAAGAACATGTTTCTAGACTCATCATATGATGCATATCAAAATAACTCGTAACAATTACGATTAAATTGATATCTATAATCGCACATAATATAATATTCATCACGCCATCATCTTATGATGCATAAGATTGACTAGACATTCCAATCAATCTTTCTTTCGATAAAGGAATCATCCTTTACAAAAGATGAATACTATATACATAAAGACACGTTAACTGTCAAACAGTTATACTAACTGTCAAACAGTTATACTAATTGTCATACAAATAGTCTTACTCTGTCCTTTTATTAGATCATATCCAATACGCGACTAATATGAGTATCTCATAAGTCTCCCAGTTTTATGTCATATATAAAACTTTATATATCAAATATAACAGAGACTACTCCCACTACAAACACGGAGAAAAGAAGACTTAAAATATATAATACTAGAAAGAAATTTGTACACTCCCACTGACCCCACTGACAAATTGTATTCTCTATACTTCGATAAAACCAGACAATCTGACTGATATCAAAGTCAGAGAACACAAATTTCCGGAAAGCTCATCTGAGTCTACTATAGGAGTATATCAAACTGTGATCTTAGCAGAATACAAACTCCAGGGCCATTCTAGAATGAACTCTTCAAACTAAGAAATCATGACGGATCTTTCATTCGAAGAAATCACTCAAGAACGCCACTTTGCATTCTTTAGCCAAAATACATAGTTTAATATCGACATTAACCAATATATCTTTTATTGTTCAATCAGTGCAACAAAAGACAAGCTTCCTCAGAATCTACAATAGACTACTGAGTATAACTTTCTCACTGTCATACTATAAAGGTCAAACCTTTATCGAGCTCACTTCGCTTTTGCTGCGCAAATAATTTGCATAATTTATGAACTATTCATAACGAAAGCTTAATCAAGTTCAAAAATTGATCGTAGTAAGCCATGAACAATCTTAGATCTATGGTTCATTGCTAAATTCCGAAGTCGATATCAAATATCGCTCCCACTATAAGTTATACGATAATTTTCTTCGATAAGAAAACATCAGAACCATTAAGTATCAGATACTTTATAAATGATTCTGACATCCTATAGGACTTATACGACAGTTTTCTAATGGTCTTTTCATCTTATTAACTACGTAGTTCCATCAGAGTTTATCATTTTCACATTTGACTTCACTAAGTTAAGTCATTTCTACAATCGTCAACATCGAATGTCAACCTACCAAGTAATAAAACAATTTTATTACTCGGGATCGTAGAAAATATATTTTTATCAAATAGAATACAATATTCCATTGAATAGAATAAATGATAAACCTATCACTCGTACCTCCGAGGCACAAGTACTTTCAATTATATAACAATTATACAAAAGAAAGTCTCAAATCTTAAACTTTTCAAGATTCAAATTTTATATTATACATATCATATATGTAACTGTAGAAACAAATGGAACTTTTATTAAAAAGATGAATTGGTGTGAATGGAGCATAACCCCAAGAGTATTGAAAACCAATTCGGTAACACTCAATATCATCGAATCAAATCATATAAGATTCGATAACTCCCACTGACCAATTCCATTACAATGGAATCGCAGAAGTTTAATACTGAGTGAGAATCATATTCATTAAATAACTAAAGAACTAATTACCTTAAATTCATGCGTTAAATCAAATCAAATAAAAGACGCGCAATGAATTTCTAAAATGCAGTTTTTCAACACTACAAATAGAATATCCCTGAACCATTCAAAAATATTCTATCCACGTTTCATTGGAAACATATTGACAGTTCTTGAACAATTCAAGACGTTCACCATGTTCTTTATTAGAAACACGTAACTAAGTCTGTTGGGAAGCGGCCGCGAGTGCGCAGCGGAAAATTAAGAAAAATTATTATGATGCCGCTATCCCTATGCCCAAGACCCATTTGTTTTGATTATTCTACAAGCCTAGGCAAGTTACTATATATATTCTAAGCATAAAAACTCATAAAAACATGCAAAAAATATAAACCTAAACATGCTAACTATCATAAGAACTCTAATTAAAATAAAGAAAGAAATGGACTTACTTGAACCGAAGACTCCTCCAGTATACCCTCCAATCTACAAGTTTTACTTGAACTCAGCAAGCTCTTCCACGTTCCAAAGAGCCACCCAAGTGTGTGGCCTCCAAAGGTGCACACACCAAAGTCAAAACTCAATGGCAAGACTACGCCTTGAGTGCACGTGTATTTTGCCCTTGGTGCTAGCCTAGGCAAATACCTCAAAACTTTTAAATTGAGGTTCCTCTAGTCAATTAGACTTAAGGATCCTCAAAATCAGTGGCTCACTCTTTAAACTTTAGAGTTGCCCACTTATATCAACCCAATATATGAAAGGTTTTTGGTGTAAAAATTTGTAAAGAATTCTTTGGGTTTATATAGGTGCTCCAAAGACAACAAAATTAATTAAGAATCTGATGTGGGATAAATGCCAATTTAATCTTAGCCATTGGATCTTAATTTATTAGTTTAAAGAGATTATAAAACCATAATAAGAGTTTGGGCTGAATTGGAATTCAAAATAAATAACAAATAAATAAAATAATAATAAAAAAAGGGAGGAGGCGCATCTGCGCCCTTTATTTATTTATTTATTTATTCCAATTCCCAAAGTGCCCCTATCGTCATTCACCAATCCCTAAGCCATTATGGAACCTCATAAATGATCTGTTCAATAATTAAACACACTGAACCATTTATGAACAATTCCTACAGCAATCATATATGCTGTTAAATTTGTACTGTGCACTGTTAACCATTGATTTCAACTTTGTTGTGTGTGACCTTTTGGGTTCCCCTTAAGTTGGACATGAAATGAATCGTGATAATTTAATTGAACATAAATTATCCTCCGATCAGATGGTCGTTCGATTTCAATGACCAAGGTTTACATCTACAACATGCCAATGCCCCCAAATGAGAAGGAAAGATATATACCCATTATGTATCTGATTTACATATGATACGGTCCCTCGTCTCACTGTATCCCCACCGTTTGACCTAGGGTACAGAAAGTGTCTACCCATATAGTCAAATGTATGATGTTGATAGTGTCATGGATCGTTCTAACCCAAGAATCTCACATGATTCTTCCGCTGCGGCCACAGTCTCAAGCAATGATCACACATATCAACTCGCGAACTGGAATATTACTCTTGTAAGAAAATATTATTCGAGAGAGTGGCGATTCTCTGTTGTATCTTTACAAACTTCATGTGTTTCAACAAATGACCCAGTCATACCCTTATTACCGAATATTTTTGAACCGGGGAAGGAGAATGTCAAAGTTATTTGATCCACACATATAATTGTAAAGACCTCAAGTCTAAGGACTAGTCATGCAATCAATACATGAAAGTTCTCACAGACACATGGGATAAACACTCCATGTGAAAACTTTCGACGGTCAGTTCGATGGACACGAACAACTCATGCATCCATGTGATACACCAAGCGGACGGATCTCCGCTAGTAGCCTATGAGATTGGCTACCCCACTTAAGGGCGGATCATATCATCATGCTAGTCTCTCCATTTTGTGAACGCCCAGATTATTCACAAAACTATAACTATGAACGTTTAAGAGCAATGATTCTCATAAGGCGTGGAAGCCATCATCTTATTACTTCAAGGGCTTTATTACAGTGTTTGATGATTCATATAAGTTATGTAAGACACGTATAATAAAGATTGTCATTTTATTAATTAATGAAAATATTACAAATACATGTACATATAGCCCATCCACAAGTTGGGTATAGGGCATATCCCTAATAATCTCTCACTTGCACTATAACCAACTCATATGAATCTGGACACCATACTCTCGGGTGTGCCTATCATGCTTTTGTTGAGTCAGCCCTTTAGTCAGAGAATCTGCAAGATTATCTTTTGTGGGTATTTTCTCTATAATAACTTCTTTTCTCTCAAAACTCTCACTGATGAGATGAAATCACCTGAGTACATGCTTGGATTTCTGGTGGGACCTTGGTTCCTTTTATTGAGCAATGGCGCCCGTGTTGTCACAATACATCGTGACGCCATTCTTTATTGCGGGAAGCACTTCCAACTCCGTGATGAACTTCTTTATCCAGACTGCTTCTTTAGCTGCCTCAGATGCTGCAATATACTCGGCTTCAGTGGTGGATTCCGATGTAGTTGACTACTTTGAGCTTTTCCAACTGACAGCACCGCCATTCAAAGTAAACAGATATCCTGTTTGTGATCTACTGTCATCCTTATCGGCCTGAAAGCTCGCATCACGGTAACCAATGACTTTCATCTCAGAACAATCTCCGTATGTCAAAAACACATCCTTAGTTCTTCTCAGATACTTGAGGATTGTTTTGACAGCTGACCCGTTTTGCTCATCAGGATTTGCCTGATATCTGCTCGTTATGCTAAGAGCATAAGAGACATCAGGTCTTGTACATAGCATGGCGTACATGATCGATCCTATTGATGAAGCATAAGGGATCATACTTATACACTCTCTATCTGAAGGAGTATGTGGACATTGCTCTTTAGATAATTTGATTCCATGACAAGTAGGTAAATTACCTCCTTTGGAATCTTCCATTTTGAATCTTTTCAAAACTTTATCTATGTATGTAGATTGAGAAAGTCCTAACAACCTCTTAGATCTATTATGATAGGTCTTAATGTCGAGGCAGTAGGCTGCTTCTCCCAAATCTTTCATGGAGAAATTCTGAGATAACCATTGCTTGGTGGCTTGCATCATGGGAATATCATTCCCGATGATTAATATGTCATCGACATATAATACAAGAAATACAACAACACCCCCACTACTTTTTCTGTAAACACAAGGCTCATCTACATTTTTGATGAAATCAAATTCTTTGATTGTCTCATCAAATCATATATTCCAACTTCTGAAGGCTTGCTTGAGTCCATCAATGGATCGTTTAAGCTTGCATACTTTATTATGATCATCCTTAGATGCAAACCCCTTAGGTTGTGTCATATAGACTTCCTCTACGAGGTTCCCATTAAGGAAAGTTGTTTTTAAACCCATCTGCCAAATCTCATAATCAAACTGTGCGGCTAGTGCTAGTAAACTTTGAATGGACTTTATCATTGCAACAAGCGAGAAGATTTCGTCATAGTCAATTCCTTGGATTTGTCTATAACCTTTCGCCACCAACCTAGCCTTATAGGTTTGGATGTTGCCTTCTGCATCAGTTTTACACTTGTAAATCCAATTGCAGCCTATGGGTTTTATCCCTTCAGGTGCATCCACCAAGTCCCAGACTTGATTCTGATACATAAAGTCTATTTCGGATTTCATGGCCTCAAGCCACTTGACTGAATCAATGTCACGCATTGCTTCGTCATAACATGTGGGATCGTCATTATCAATGACCTGATAATGTTCCTCATCGATATGGAAACCATATCTTTCAGGCTCATATCTTTCCCTACCAGACCTTCTAAGTTCATAACCTTGTGGTTGTTCCGTCGTTGCTCTTTTGAGGGGCCTGGGGTTTAGTTCTATGTTAGTTTGTTCTTCTCGTACCTCATCGAGGTCAAGTCTACTCCCACTATATTTCTTGAGAAGGAATTCATTCTCTAGAAATTTAGCATTTCGTGAGACAAATGTTCTTTGTTCATTTGGGACGTAGAACACTTATGCTCTTGAGTTCAAGGCATATCCTACAAACTTACATTTAACTGCCATATCATCCAATTTGTTAGTTTATGTGAGCTTAACATATGCGTCACATCCCCAAACTCTTAGATAACTAAGACTAGGACGTTTCCCAGACCATAACTCATATGGTGTTTGACTAACAGTCTTGGAAGGAACTTGGTTTAGTAGTAGTGTTGCAGTTTCTAAAGCAAGACCCCAAAATGAAAGAGGTAGATCCGTGCCTGGCATCATTGATCGGACCATATCTAATAATGTCTGATTTCTCCTTTTGGAGACCCCATTATGCTGTGGAGTTCCCGGAGGAGTCAACTGTGAAACAATGTCATTTTCTCTCAAGTAATCTTAAAATTCGCAGCTTAAGTATTCACCACCTCGGTCAGATCTTAGTGACTTAATACTTTTATTAAGCTGGTTTTCTACTTCAGCTTTGAAGTCTTTGAATTTCTCAAAGGCTTCATATTTGTACCGCATAAGGTACACATACCCATTTTGAAGGGTAATTTGGTCATTTTACTAAGTAAACAAGACTCACAAGTTCCATAAGGTTCATATTTGAAGGGTCTGAAATACCCATCCTTATACATCTTAGTTAATCTTGTTTCATTGATATGACCTAAGCGACTGTGCCATAGAAGTGATTCATTGAGATTATTTGAGTTAACGTTGTATATATTAGAGGTTGAATATCCTTTGTTAGTTTGTAAGACATAGATACCATTATTCAAAATACCATCTCCATAATTTATTTCATTGAAATAAATAGAACATTCATCCTTAGCCTTGCCCTTATTTTTCTTTGGGCCTCGTGGCATCCGTACCCGTAAGCATGATGAAGGTTTTAAGCTCAGGTTCAAGTCATTCTCTGCTTGCTTTATCAGATTGTGCAATTCTGCTAAAGTAGCTTTTTTATCAGACAGATGAAGTTAGAGAAGTCTTTTGGTAAGGACTGAAGAATTAGATCGTGACCTATCTTATGATCCATGATGAACCCGAGGTTGGCCAATTTTTCAATGTGGCCAATCATCTTAAGCACATGTCCACTAACAGATCCTTCTTTATACCTTGTTTGGAATAAGGCACATGACACTTGGAATCTCACGGTATGAATGGAAGTTGCATACAACTCCTTCAAGTGAAAGATGATGGTTTGAGCATCCATATCTTCGTGAGCTTTCTGAAGTTCGTCCGACATTGAGCCAAGCATTATGCAAACTGCTTGCTCATCATCATCGACGTGTTTCTTCCAAGCATCAAATGTATTTTGGTCAGCATCTTCTGCGGGTTCATGGGGAAATGGTCTTTCAAGAACATAGAAATCTTTTCTTGTCGTAAGATAATTTTAAGGTTTCTAAACTAGTCATTGTAGTTGTCCCATTTGAGCTTATGCTCATCAAGGATGGAACGAAGTGATACTCTGATTGCTATTTGAATGTTTGTGAAATATTTTAACCCACCTGTTAAGAGAGAATGTTAAAATTAGGAATATGTTTTAATTAATTTTTCATAATAACATGGGCTTTTAATATTATAAAGTTGCTTCCACTCAATTAAGCAAATCGCATCAACCCCTATATGATGGATTTTTTGTGGGCAAAGATCCCATTATCATCATTTCATAACTCCGATTAGGGCCGGGCGTTATAAAATATGATAATTAGGTAGGTTCTCAACAAATTTATGATATAAATCACAATTCCTTAATCATTGGGTTGGGCAATCAAACATGTCATAGCTTACGCTAGTCCTTGTGGACACCCAATCTTTGCCACTAAGTTATAAGACCACGCCTAAGGGTCGCTGCGTCTTATGACTCAGAATAGTCAAACCATTGTCAATAGTACGATTTATGGACAAATTGGTAATAGTCAGTCTGGTAAAGCCTAGTCCTGCCAATACGGTTTAAGCCCTTTGGGTCTATACTTTACAATGGCAGGCAAATTTTAGACTTAAATTATTATTGAGGATTTTAGCAAGTTTAAGTGAATAGTGATGAATGGTAAATCTATCATTATTTCCCACTCATTTAACCTAATATTTTGTATAGTTTCTTGAGTTTTGTGAACGTTTTGATGTGTTTTGTGTTATTTTGCAGATAAATAAAGTTGGGAAAGCATTGGAAGCAATTTGGGGCCAAAATAGAGAAAAAATAACAAAAGGGCATTTTGGTAATTTGTCTGAGTCGAGACGCCAAGACTCTGCGTGTCGCGACGCCTAAAGTGCGCCGGCCATGCTAACGTGCGCCGGGTCAACAGATCAGAATTTGAGAAGTTTGACTTTGCTAACGTGCGCCGTGACACGTGTCATCATCACAGAAGATCTGCTAAAATGCGCCGTGTGCCACATGTAGAAATCTCATTGGACCAAAGCAAGCGCGTGCCACATGTCGAGATTTCACTGGACCGAATCACCGGTGAATCACATGCTGCAACGTGTTAATCTCCCATTGGACCAATCCTAAACGCGTGCCACGTGTCAGATGTTCATTAGACCGAAAGCTCAGCCAATCACCGTCTGCCACGTGTCGTCTTCTCATTGCATCACCTTTACTGCGTGACACGTGTCATCACCAGATTCTGCTGACAATGCACGTTGACTGAAAACGCGTGCTGGAGTCGCGACGCTGAAGCCCTTGGCGTCGCAACGCTGGATTCAAAAATTGTCTATAAATTGAGCTCGAAATTTCAGTTTTAGTTGTACCATTCTCTCTCATTTCTTTGATGTAAATAGGGAGTTTCTCTCTCTAATTTCTTTTAATTTAAGTTTTGTAATTAATTTTTAATTACATTTTGTAATAGTAATTACTTTTTGTAATAGTAATAGTAATTTATCTTGTTTTTACTGTTTCAGTTTTACTATTCAACAATGATGAGGTAACTTCTCCTTGCTAAGGTGAAAGGTAATTCTTTTACTGTTATTATTTAGATTAATCTCCCTTAAATATAATATATTTACTATTTAAAATTTGACTTAATAAGGATACCGCCATATTGGTCGGTTGGCTATTAAATTTAAATTGGTTTAAACCTGACTAATCATGGATACCGCCTATATGGCTGGTTGATAATTAAATTTTCTTACCGCCTATATGGCAGGTTCATGGACAAATCATACCGCCTTTATGGCTGGTCGGACTTAATTTGAATTAATCAGGTTACCGCCTTTATGGCTGGTTGGTAATATTATCACAAGTTTATATATTATTTTATGGGAGATATTTAAAATAGTAAATAGTAAAAGTAATTCATTTTACCTTAGCATTTTATTTTATTGTTATTTACTTTTCATATTTACTTTATGCATTTACTATTTCACATTTTTACTTTATGGCTTTTACTTTTAAGTTTTTACTAGCCCTAGCCATGTGTCATAACTAAGTTAGTTATCTAGGGTTGTGATGAATTTCAATATCACCGGTTTATAAGGGTTAGATTATAGTTTGGGTAATATAAAGATTTATTTATTGAGTCTTAATCTTAATGCTTTTATTAACTGGCCATTAATAAAATTGATTAGGTAAACTTAAAATGAACTAGACATAGGGATTTTAAGTTTGAGACCTTAGACTTAATAGCCCACGATCTTCCTTGAGGATAGATACCCTTTAATAGATTTCCTTACAGGATAGACATATACCTGTCGGGTGGGGGTAGCCATAATTGGAACTTAAACTTAATGAATCCAGATAATTTGGTTGACATAGACATATGGTTCAATTGGGTTAAACTGGGTATTTGTGTCTGACCATCGACAGAGGCATTCACATAATTTAGTGTTCCAGGTAATAAATCAATATATTACCCAGCTATAGGATAACCACTTCATCTTTAAATAATATTGAAAAGATTCACAACCCTAGATAGTTTTTAATATTGAATTTTCTTAAAACTTACTTTCGAACAATTTTATTTACTTGTCTTTAAATTTAGAATCGTCGCCATTTCAAATCAATCAAACACCTGTTAGATACTAGTAATCATTTGACCTCATAAAATTAATAGCTTAGGTATTAAGTCCTCGTGGGATAGATATTTTTATACTACTTGAACGATACGTATGCTTGCGTTATACGTGTGTGTTTACGCCGGTCAAGTTTTTGGCGCCGTTGCCGGGGTTTTTTTTTTATCTTTCACTATTATTTTTAAGGTTAGATACATTTACTTGTATCTAATTTTCTTTTTTACTTATTTTTTTATTTTCTTGTGTTTCAGGTTCTCAGAAACTTCATGAGACGAACCAGAAGCTTTGAACTTCGACCGCTTGACCCAGAAATTGAAAGAACCATCAGACAGTTGATAATGGAACGGCGAGAAGGCCAAGAAGCTTTAGTCAACATGGAACCTGAACCTTTGAATGTTGCACCACCAATTCCCATTCGAGACAGAACCATTCCGGTGGTTGACAGACTCATTTCTTGTATTGTACTTCCTCACTTACCAGCAAATACGGGTGACATCAAAACATGCATTCAGATGATTCAGCAGTCAGTTCAGTTTGGAGGAAATGCAATTGAAGACCCTAATACCCACATCAGCAACTTCCTGGAAGTTTGCGGCACTTTCAATTACAACCGAGAAGCTGAAGAAGCAATGAGACTGCGTGTTTTCCCATACTCCTTGAAGGACAGAGCTAAAGCTTGGCTACATTCACTACCAGCAGGTTCCATCACAACTTGGAACATTTTAGCCACCAAATTTCTTGCAAAGTACTTTCCACCAGCCAGAACTGGAAAACTGAGAAATGACATCACATCCTTTGTACAACAAGACTCGGAAACTCTCTACGAAGCTTGGGAAAGGTACAAAGATTTTCTCCGGAAATGTCCTCACCATGAGATTCCAAAATGGCTTCAAGTCCAAACTTTCTATAATGGACTTTCTGGAATAATGAGAACCACAATCGATGCTGCTGCTGGAGGAGCCCTGATGGCAAAATGAGAAGATCAAGCCTGGGACCTAATCGAAGAAATGGCCAACAACAATTCTTTGTGGCCAACAGAAAGAAGCATGATCCAAAGAATTGCAGGAATTTATGAAAGTGGAGTCAATACAGCAGTCAATACCAAGCTGGATCAGATATGCAAATTCATGGAGACTTTTACCACTGGATCCACAAGTTCACCATATGGACGAGCACCGAAACCAAACCAACTTGAAGAGATGGTGAATTATGTCAATAATTTCAACAGACAAGGGAACAATCCATATTCCAACACCTACAACCCAGGGTGGAGGAATCATCCTAATTTTTCATGGAGTAACAATTCAGGGCAAAAGAACAATCCACCGCCTGGATTCCAACAGAACTATCCACCACCTGGATTTCAGCAACAAAACAAAGGCCAGGAGCAGACAAATGAACCAGGAATAGCAGAAGTGCTGGCTCAGTTAAAAAAGTACGATGCTGTGATTCAGAGCCAATCAGCTTCTATTAAAGCACTGGAGAATCAAATCGGCCAACTGGCCAATGCTCAGAGTTACAGACCACCAGGAAATCTTCCAGCAACACAGAACCAAATCCAAGGAACCGAGGAAATGAGCAAATTCAAGCCATTACTTTGAAAAGCGGTACTGAGATCAACAAAGATGTAGGGATCAAGGCAACAATTGAGGAAATTCCAAAAGATGCAGTTCCACAGATGGAGGAAAAAAAGAAGCAAAGGAAAAAGAAAAAGATCAGATCATTCCACCTCCACATTTTCCTCAGCGATTCAGAAAAACAAACTGGACAAGCAGTTGCTCGTTTCTTGGAGGTATTCAAAAAGCTGCATATCAACATTCCATTTGCAGAAGCCTTGGAAGAAATGCCCAGCTATGTCAAATTCATGAAAGATATTCTTTCACGAAAACGGAGATTGGGAGACTACGAAACGGTAGCATTAACAGAAGAATGCAGCGCGCCATTACTCAGAGGAAACTTCCCCCGAAGAAATTGAAAGATCCTGGCAGTTTCACAGTTCCATGCACCATTGGAGAACATTACATCGGTAAGGCTTTATGTGATTTAGGAGCCAGTGTTAACTTGATGTCTTTTTCTATTTACAGGAAACTGCAAATTGGAGAAGCAATGCTACCTCAGTTCATTGCAACTTGCGGACCAAACACTTGCATTTCAAGAGGTGTTGTTGAAGAGTCCTGGTGTGGTGAAAGTAGACAAACTAATTCTCCCAGCAGATTTCATCATCCTTGACATGGAAGAAGACAAAGAAATACCTATCATTTTTGGTAGACCATTCCTAGCTACAGGTAAAATGTGATGATGTGCAAAAATGAGAACTAACCATGAAAGTGCAGGACCAAGAAGTGACTTTAATGTTTTCAAAGCCATGAAATTCCCGAGTGATGAAAAGGAAGAAGAATGCTTCAGAGTTGGTGTTATTGAAAGTATCGTTCAAAATACTGAGCCAAATCCCACAGATACACTTGAAGCTTACATCACCAACATGACTGACAGTGAGCTAGATGCTGAAATCCTGGAATGTATCAACTACCTTGACAAACCATTCCGATTCAAAGCGACAACACCAGTTGAAAGCTTGGAACTGCCCAAGAAAGATCAAATCAAGCCTTCGATTGAAGAACCACCACAGCTGGAGCTGAAGTTACTTCCGAGCCATCTCAGGTATGCATTTTTTGGAAACACTTCTGAATTACCTGTTATTATTTCTTCTTCACTAACATTGGAGCAAGAAGAAAAGCTACTGAGAGTATTACGAGAACACAAAAGAGCCATTGGCTGGACTATAGCAGACATTCAAGGCATTAGTCCATCATTTTGCATGCACAAGATTCTGATGAACGATGAGTACAAACCCACAGTGGAGCATCAACGGAGACTTAATCCAATCATGAAGGAAGTTGTGAAGAAAGAAATAATCAAATGGTTGGATGCTGGCATCATTTACCCAATTTCAGATAATAGTTGGGTGAGTCCTATGTAGTGTGTACCAAAGAAAGGAGGAACTACTGTGGTTACCAATGAAAAGAATGAGCTAATTCCAACAAGAACGGTGACGGATGGAGAGTATGCATGGATTACAGGAAGCTGAACAAAGCCACGAGAAAGGACCATTTTCCGCTACCATTTATTGACCAGATGTTAGACAGACTGGCAGGACATGAGTTCTATTGCTTTCTGGACGGATATTCAGGGTACAATCAGATTTCCATCGCCCCAGAAGATCAGGAGAAAACCACATTTAAATGTCCTTATGGTACTTTTGCTTTCCGCAGGATGCCATTTGGATTATATAATGCCCCTGCCACTTTTCAGCGTTTCATGATGGCCATATTCTCAGACATGTTGGAGCAGAGTATGGAGGTTTTCATGGATGACTTTTCTGTATTTGGAGATTCTTTTGATCATTGTTTGCAAAATTGGAACAGGTGTTACAAAGGTGCGAAGATACGAACTTGGTGCTCAATGGGAGAAATGTCATTTCATGGTACAGGAAGGCATTGTTCTTGGACACCGGATCTCACAAAAGGGGATTGAGGTAGACAAAGCAAAGATAGAGACAATTGAAAAACTACCTCCACCAACATCTTTCAAAGGGATTCGGAGCTTTCTCGGACATGCAGGTTTTTACAGGAGATTTATCAAAGATTTTTCCAAGATTGCAAAACCTCTTTGCAATCTTCTGGAGAAGGATGTGCCTTTCAACTTCACCAAAGAATGCCAGGAAGCTTTTGAGATCTTAAAACAGAAGCTGATTTTGCCCCCATCATTGTAGCACCAGACTGGACCCTTCCATTTGAAGTGATGTGCGATGCTAGTGATTTTGCCGTAGGTGCAGTTTTGGGACAATGCAAAGCAAAGATTTTCCACACCATTTACTACTCCAGCAGAACTCTGAATGAAGCTCAACTCAACTACACAACCACTGAAAAGGAGTTGCTCACAGTTGTGTACGCTTTTGACAAATTCCGCTCCTATCTGCTGGGTCCCAAAGTGGTGGTCTACACAGATCATTCAGCAATCAAATATCTGATCACAAAGAAAGATGCCAAACCCAGATTGATCCGTTGGATACTTCTTCTGCAAGAATTCGACGTGGAGATCAGAGACAGGAAAAGAAGAGAGAATCAGGTGGCAGATCATCTATCGAGGCTCGAGAATGGAGAAACATATGACAAAGATCTGTCAATCAAAGAAACTTTTCCAGATGAACAGCTGTTTGCCATGAAACAACAGGAAGTCCCTTGGTATGCTGACTATGTCAACTACATTGTGTCAGGAAAATGGCAGTTGAAATGGACAACTCAGCAACGGAAAAAGTTCTTCAAAGAAGTCAAGCATTATGTCTGGGATGAATCGTACCTGTTCAAACGCTGTGCTGATCAATTATTGAGACGGTGTGTTCCACATGAGGAAATCAACGGTGTTTTGCAGCACTGTCATTCATCACCATATGGCGGACACTTCAGCGGAAATAAAACTGCAGCAAAAGTTCTTCAATCAGGTTTGTTCTGGCCCACTCTTTTTAAAGATGCTTATCTTTTTGCCTTTCAATGTGACAGGTGCCAGAGAACAGGGAATATTTCGAAGAGAAATGAATGACCGTTGTAAAACATTCTAGAAGTGGAAATATTCGATGTGTGGGGTATTGATTTCATGGGACCCTTTGTTCCATCATTCAGAAATCTGTACATCCTGGTTGCTGTAGACTACGTCTCCAAATGGGTCGAAGCAATTGCACTGCCATCCAATGATTCAAAAGTGGTGATCAAATTCATTAAAAAGAACATTTTCACTCGATTCGGAACACCTCGTGCAATCATCAGCGATGGTGGCTCACATTTCTGCAACAGATATTTCGATGCACTCCTATCCAAATACGGAGTTACTCACAAGGTTGCCACAACTTACCATCCATAGTCAAATGGGCAGGTTGAGGTGTCAAACAGGGAAATCAAAAGAATCCTAGAAAGAACTGTTGGATCAACAAGGAGGGACTGGTCAACAAAACTAGATGATGCATTATGGGCCTACAGGACAGCTTACAAGACACCCATTGGTATGTCTCCATATCGATTGGTGTTTGGGAAAGCGTGCCATCTGCCAATTGAGCTTGAGCACAAGGCATACTGGGCACTGAAGAAGTTGAATTTTGATTCACAAGCTGCAGGAGAGAAAAGACTTCACCAACTCAACGAATTGGAGGAATTTCGCCTACAGGCTTATGAGAATGCCAAATTGTACAAGGAAAAGACCAAAAAATGGCATGACCGAAAAATAGTTCACAGAAAGTTGGAACCAAGACAGCAGGTGTTGTTGTACAACTCGAGGTTGAAACTTTTTCCTGGAAAGTTGAAATCTAGGTGGTCAGGACCATTTTTGATCACTCAGGTTTTACCTTATTGAGCTGTTGAGTTACTGGATCCCAATACCAACAACACATTCAAGGTTAACAGTCAGCATGTCAAACACTACTGGGGAGAATCATTTGAGCGACAAAAAGAAAGTGTCACACTTTCAGATCCAGCTTAACGTTCGAGAAGCAAGTCTAGCTGACGACTTTAAACTTAGCGCTCGCAGGGAGGCAACCCATGCAATTTGTGTATATATTGTGATTTGGTGTGATTTAATTTGGTGTGTTTAGTTTTTATAGATTAAGTCATTTCAAGATGGAAGAAGCTCTCGCAAATCTTCACAAGCAATTTCCTCTCTCCCTCAAAAATCTCTGATAAACAAGTCTACAAACTCTCTTAAATATGATACTAAAATTACAAGGTTTTCTACATCGTGTACTGTCATTGGGTAATTGAAGCACGGTCCGAATGGCAGGTGAGTCTTCTGACTCTTTTATTTCACATCTGCCTGGTTTTGAAAGAAGCCCTATGCAAAGAAACGTAGAGCTAAGCAAATGGGTGTTGTTACAAATGTGCACGATGGAATTACAATACTCGTTGTCGTTCTTTAGGAATGGTGTCTGATAATCGTGAAGAAAAAATTAAATTCATTAGGGATGGCTTGAGTAATGAGTCTTTAGATGATATATCTTCAACTCTTGAGACGCATCCCAGTGGATATGTTCACATAGTCTTTCGCAAATTACATACACAATTTCAAAAAGAAAGACAACAGTTAAGTCTCTGGAATCTGACTCAAAAAGACCCTGTTTGCCAATTTATAAGAAAATTGGATGGGAAACTTGTCCCTGACGTATAGACGTCAACCAAGCCGCTACTTTTCTTGTAAATATTATATCTATTTGTCTTTTCCTAATAATTGTAATTTGTTTTGTTTCTATTTTCTCCAACAAGATCCAGACCTTTTTGACTATCATGATATTAATTCGCTACTAATCGTCCTCTGGAAGAAACTTGTGCTATTTTACTCACCCTTTTCAGGTACTATAAATTCAGCCCGTCATTGCACTTTTGAAGGCATCCAGAGTTGAGAAAGAAATACATAAAAAAATGGAAGCCACTTCAAGAAAACGAGTTGAAAACATATGTGTGTTTTGCGGTAGTAGTGTTGGTACTAAACCACAATACATAGAAGCAGCACAAGAATTGGGTCGAGTCTTAGCTGCAAGGAATATGCACTTAATATATGGCGGAGGAAATCTTGGACTTATGGGGATCGTTTCAAAGGCTGCACAGGAAGGAGGTAGTCACGTTTTGGGAATCATCCCAAAACCCTTGGCAGAGGCAAATCTTATTGAACCATCAAACGGAGAGGAACTGATTGTGCCAGGTATGTCTGAACGACTAGTGGAAATGATTAACCGTGCTAATGCTTTTATGCTTTGCCAGGTGGCTTGGGTACATTGGAGGAAATTTTTATTGTGTTATCTTGGGCGAACTTGAACATACACCAGAAACCAATTGGACTGCTCAACGTTGATGGATTTTATGATTTTCTTTGTGTGTTTCTTGATGATGCTCGGAGAAATGGGTTCGTGTTGAAACCTTTAAAAGAACTCCTCTTTACTGCCAGAAGTGCTCCGGATCTAATAGACCAACTCATAGCCTATGAACCACGAGTTGACCATATCCTTTCAAAGATAAATTGGTCTGAGGACGATCGTGGTAAGAGGCGTAGGATTAATCTGGATCTTAACCTTTAATTTCCTGTAGAATTTCAGCTAACCAGGTATTATTTTCTAAACTCTTCTTCTACTTTTTAAGACATTGGGGACAATGTCTCATTTAGGTTTGGGGGAGGGAATTAGTTGATCAGTACCTTTTTTTAGTTTGTGTGTTGTTTTTATTTTTAGTCCTAAATTTTTCGAAAAATACAAAAATATTGAAAAATTTTCAAAAATTACAAAAATATTTTGCGTTTTATGTTTTGACTAAAAATGTGAAATTAGTGAGAGATAGCTGAGTAAGGAGTTCCCACTCCTGATACGTATCTCAAACCATTTATTCGGAACAAGTTAATTTTGTTTATTTCATTTTAAATTATTTAATTTGTAAATTCTCCTTAACACTGACTAAAGTGGACCTTCATATGCTCAGTTGGCAGGTATTATCAACATGCATAATAACATAAAGACATGAGCTGTAATTGAAAAGTTTGTAATATTCAGTGCTTATTTTTAATTGGAGGAAGCATCTCAAAAAGTGATGGAGTAAAAAAAAAAAAAACGTCCGAGATCTGAGTGTTATGGTATTAAGTCTGTAAGTGTGTTTAACACCTAGTGCCCTAAAACCAACTGGTTGGGAGTCACTGGCCTAAAGCTCGCTACATGGATCAAAGATGCTGCCAAAAATATATATATCTGAAGTCTGAGAGTAATTAAGTTCGTAGGGGTGTCTTAACACCTGGTGCCCTAAAGCCAACTGGTTTGAGAGTCACCGACCCAACACTCCTACATAGACGGAAGGTATTGTATATAAATAAAAAAAATAGTGAAAAATCAAAGAAAAAAATCAGAAAAATCAGAAAAATTATTCCATTGCTACAAAAAGTGTGAAAGCTGATAAAACTTTAGGACAAAAATATTACTCTCTTATCAACTGCACTTATGACTGTTGTGGGCAAAAATGAGTTGATTAATATTTTGTTGGCTGTGTATATGGAGAATGGTAAATATAATCGGAGAATTTACTTATTCGGTAATTTAGAAAGAAATAAAACAACTAATAACTTGGAGTAGAAATTTCACCTGATTAGTCACTAACTTCTTTATTCTCTTTTCGCTTGTCTTTTTGCTTTTGTGCGCATTAGTTTTATTACCTGTTTACTTTTGTAAAATGTTTGTGGGTATCATTGATGTAAACCCTCACGAGACTACAACTCGTCCACTAGGGACACCTATGGGTTTAAAGGCTTGTTGCATACGCTAAATGCAACCGTGATCCCTACGAAAGTGGCTTAGTTAAATTTTATTATGTTATTTTATTTTGTGTTTTGCTCGAGGACTAGTAAAATGTTAGGTTTGGGGGTGTGATGAGTGGTAAATCTATCACTATTTCCCACTCATTTAACCTAATATTTTGTATAGTTTCTTGAGTTTTGTGAACGTTTTGATGTGTTTTGTGTTATTTTGCAGATAAATAAAGTTGGGAAAGCATTGGAAGCAATTTGGGGCCAAAATAGAGAAAAAATGACAAAAGGCATTTTGGTAATTTGTCCGAGTCGCGACGCCAAGACTCTGCGCGTCGCGACGCCTAAAGTGCGCCGGCCATGCTAACGTGCGCCGGGTCAACGGATCAGAATTGAGAAGTTTGACTTTGCTAACATGCGCCGTGACACATGTCATCATCACAGAAGATTTGCTAAAATGCGCCGTGTGCCACGTGTAGAAATCTCATTGGACCAAAGCAAGCGCGTGCCACGTGTCGAGTTTTCATTGGACCAAATCACCGGCGAATCACATGCTTCCACGTGTTAATCTCCCATTGGACCAATCCTAAACGCGTGCCACGTGTCAGATGTTCATTAGACCGAAAGCTCAGCCAATCACCGTCTGCCACGTGTCGTCTTCTCATTGCATCACCTTTACTGCGTGACACGTGTCATCACCAGATTCTGCCGACAATGCACGTTGACTGAAAATGCGTGCTGGAGTCGCGACGCTGGATTCAAAAATTGTCTATAAATTGAGCTCGAAATTCAGTTTTAGTTGTACCATTCTCTCTCATTCTTTGATGTAAATAGGGAGTTTCTCTCTCTAATTTCTTTTAATTTAAGTTTTGTAATTAATTTTTAATTACATTCTGTAATAGTAATTACTTTTTGTAATAGTAATAGTAATTTATCTTGTTTTTACTGTTTCAGTTTTACTATTCAACAATGATGTGGTAACTTCTCCTTGCTAAGGTGAAAGGTAATTCTTTTACTGTTACTATTTAGATTAATCTCCCTTAAATATAATATATTTACTATTTAAAATTTGACTTAATAAGGATACCGCCATATTGGTCGGTTGGCTATTAAATTTAAATTGGTTTAAACCTGACTAATCATGGATACCGTCTATTGGTTGGTTGATAATTAAATTTTCTTACCGCCTATATGGCAAGTTCATGGACAAATCATACCGCCTTTATGGCTGGTCGGACTTAATTTGAATTAATCAGGTTACCGCCTTTATGGCTGGTTGGTAATATTATCACAAGTTTATATTATTTTATGGGAGATATTAAAATAGTAAATAGTAAAAGTAATTCATTTTACTTAGCATTTTATTTTATTGTTATTTACTTTTCAGTATTTACTTTATCGCATTTACTATTTCACATTTTTACTTTATGGCTTTTACTTTTAAGTTTTTACTAGCCCTAGGCATGTGTCATAACTAAGTTAGTTATCTAGGGTTGTGATGAATTTCAATGTCACCTGTTTATAAGGGTTAGATTATAGTTTGGGTAATATAAAGATTTATTTATTGAGTCTTAATCTTAATGCTTTTTATTAACTGGCCATTAATAAAATTGATTAGGTAAACTTAAAATGAACTAGACATAGGGATTTTAAGTTTGAGACCTTAGACTTAATAGCCCACGATCTTCCTTGAGGATAGATAACCCTTTAATAGATTTCCTTATAGGATAGACATATACCTGTCGGGCGGGGGTAGCCATAATTGGAACTTAAACTTAATGAATCCAGATAATTTGGTTGACATAGACATATGGTTCAATTGGGTTAAACTGGGTATTTGTGTCTAACCATCGACAGAGGCATTCACATAATTTAGTGTTCCAGGTTAATAAATCAATATATTACCCAGCTATAGGATAACCACTTCATCTTTAAATAATATTGAAAAGATTCACAACCCTAGATAGTTTTTAATATTGAATTTTCTTAAAACTTACTTTCGAACAATTTTATTTACTTGTCTTTAAATTTAGAATCGTCGCCATTTCAAATCAATCAAACAACCTGTTAGATACTAGTAATCATTTGACCTCATAAAATTAATAGCTTAGGTATTAATGATATTAAAAGAAATCACAACCCTAGATAGTTTTTAATATTGAATTTTCTTAAAACCTATTTTCGACAATTTTATTTACTTGCTTTTAAATTTAGAATCGTCACAATTTCAAATCAATCAATCAACCTATTAGATACTAGTAATCATTTGACCTCATAAAATTAATAGATTAGATATTAAGTCCTCGTGGGATCGATATTTTTATACTACTTGAACGATACGTGCGCTTGCGTTATACGTGTGCGTTTACGCCGGTCAATGGTACGGAAACAGCTTCGCTCTGGATAAACCCTTCGGAATCCCATTGGTAGTATGACTATGTGTCTATGGGAATCCGAATCAGGGTAGGTGTATTTGGTCTTAACCTGAGACTTGCATCGCTAATACTTGCGACAATCAGTATACTTTGGTTTTGGTCGTCCGGGGCTTTAACATGTTATGTGTACGCCTCTTCTGGGGATACTAAGAATCATAGTGTATTGGGTGTGATGTCAAGATGGAAGTATTGTAGGGTTTTTTAAGGGGTGAATCCGGTAACGCAGCGGAAGCGGTGAAAATCGTATTTTCCGATTTCAAAACTTTTTCTCGGATTAATTAAATAAACATATTTATTTAACATTCCAATAATCAAATTATGAAAATAAATTCAATAAATCATATTTAAGTGAATTTACCGAAATACCCTTGCTTTGGTATTTTGTCCATTTTAGTCCGAAATTGATCCAATCAATTTTGAATGATTCTAAATCATTTCTTAGATGAACTTATGATGTTCAAAACACCAAAAGCACCAAAATCCCCAAATTTCTTCACTAAAGCCGAGAGCACCATCAAAGGGGGGGTTTGTGCATTTTGTCATTTCATGCTTCAAAACACATCTAAATGTAATCCAATCAACATGAAACTTTATATGTATCATATACACATCCAAATGAACAACATATATGAAAAGCCCCAAATTTGGAATTGGTCATGAACCCTAATTTTTCAATTTCCTCAAATTGGACAAATTAGACCAAATACATTAAATTAATTACTTCAATCATCATTCTTCCATCCAATCCAAGTCTCAACACAATGAAACAACTCAAGATCAAATCTAGGTCATTTAAGAGTGGGTCAATAACTCTAGATTAGCAACATGGTTTCCAAAAACCTTAAAAGAATAGTTATAACTACAATAGTTACAAGCTTTCTTCATCATACATGCTCAACACATTCAACAAAATTTCCATCATCAAAAACATAATAAACAAAGAAAAGAAAAACTTAAGAACATCACAAGATGTTGCCTAGATCCTAAGGAACAATTTCCTTTCTAATAGTAAGTTTGAAAAACTTACAAAATCCAAGCTTTTCTTTAGGTTTTTCCTTTTCTCCTTCACTTGCTTCCTTAGTTTCTTTCAATGGAGTTTTATGAAAAGTGTATTAGGTTATTATGTAAAGTGAAATGAAAATCAATATATACTTGTAACATATAAGCCTTGGCCGAATTTCACCTTAGCAAATACAAGTAATGTAATTTCAATTTCATTTCAAATTAATGTTATCAACTTGCATAAATATCTTAATACAACTTTATTAGATATTTATTTAAGTCAACAAAGGCAACTAACATCATTTACTTAATATATCCTAATGTAAGATATTTATATTTTAATTAATTAAATCATTTAACAATTAAATAATCAATTAATTAATCAAATACAAATATATTAAATATATGTATAATATTTACATTAAATATTAAAAACATATATTCATTTAGGATATAAGTCAAATAACTCATTTTGACTATTAATTAATGTGTATTTAAATTAATCAAGTATTAAATGTAAATACACAATAATTAGGCAAATGACTATCTAGTCCCTTTAGCACGTATCTTGCGTTTAACCTTTAAACGACTTTATAAATAATCAATATTATTTATTAATGTTGCTCTAGTGCTCTACGAGTATGTTTCATTATTGAGACTCTCTAGCATGTGACATCCGATATTTGATCGTAATACGCAATACTACGTATGCTACGCCTGACAAAAATTACATATTCCTTTACAGAATATTTCTGGAGAATTGGGTAGGCACGGTGCTTTGCTAGAAGCCAACCATGTCTTGTAAATCGGTAAGGACGTGGTACTGGGTACGTACGTATTCAGATAGTCCGATGAACGTATTTACTGCCAACATATCCATGGATCTCTTGGGTCGCTTCCCGAAGATTCACCGTTGAGATTTGATTCGAACAGAAAATTAATCTGGGATTAATTATGAGAGAGAAAATTAAGATGGGATTAATTACGACAATAATTAATCTGGGAATTAATTATCAAAGAGAAAGAATTAATATGGGATTAATTGTGTCGAGATTTACCTGGAATTAAATTCGTCGAGAAGAGAGAATGCGATTAATTTAGAATTAATCGGTAAAGTAAATTTAATAGTTAAATTAGATTTTTCTATTTAATTTATTTAATTGGGCTTAAATAATATATTAGATATATTAATTGAAATTAGATTTCAATGGGTAATTAAAATTAGATTTTAATTCGAGTGAACGAATTAATTTAGAATTAATTTGTAAGCGACTTACGTAATAATATTGCGAGGCATTATTATTTAATTAAATTGGATTTAATTAAGTCGCAACGGTAATTCGCTTAATTTGGAATTATCTAACCCGAGCCCGAGCGAAGTTGCTCGTTGAGATTGTTCGACTTAAATTCGGAATTTGCAAGTGGTGGGACCCACTTGACTTACATCACACTTTTGACTTGTGATGAAAGTGGTTGAAATAAAGTGTAAAGCCTTGGATTGCTTTTTCAACACTTAAAATAATCTCTACACTCAAGCTTTATTTTATATTTTTCATTTTGAATTACTAATAATAACTTTTGGAAATTTAGTATTTTATATATATTGATTTTGGAAATCAAAATATTCACTATTCCTCTTCTCTCACAATTGCCGAACATGCTTCTCTTGGAGAACAAAATTTTCTTTCAAAATTTGTTCAAGCTAACATTTAAAGGAGTGAATCAAGGTGATATGGAAACTCACCCAAGTGTTGGAAACACTCAAGAAAGCTTGGAGCTTCCACCGAAATGCATGAAAAGTTTTGAAACTCATCTGATCAATGTACGTTTTTCTGCAAACTTTCTTGATTAATTCACACACAAATCACTCTTAGACGATCTTGGCATGTTCTAGGAACACTTACAATGGTATCAAAGCGATCTAAGTTTGATTTGTATTTCTAGGGTTCATGACTTTAAATTTGGGTATTTTGCTTGCAGCATGAAAATGCGAAATTGGATGTTTGGTTGATGTTAGATGATGATACTTAGAGTTTTGCATCATTGGATTTGTGTAAAATTGAATAGAATAATTTTCCCAAAATCCTTATGTTGGCCGAATACATGACCTACGAATGCTCATGGTTAATTTTGAAATTTGACATATTGGATGTGTTGATGGCATGATAAAAATATTGAATGTTGATTTAAATTGGATTGAAATCAAATTGAATGATTTTTGTTGCCATTGCCGTGAGATGATAAGCATGTTATAATGAATTGTTTTGCTTCAATTTGTGTTGGACATGAATTGGAAATATAGAGCATGATTAATTGAATTAATTAGTGTTTTGGAAGCATTAGATTAATTCATTAAATATGGTAATTACACTTGAATTAAATTAATTTGTAATTTGGAATAATGAGTTAATCTAATTTATTGTATTTGGGCTTAATGGGCTTGGTTGGGCCAAGTTTGGTTTAGGATAATTGGTTGGATCCAATTGGCCCTAAAACCATTTCCATAAAGTCCAAATATGATAATTGGGCCTTTAAAATTTTAATTGGACCTAATGGGCCTAAATTGATTTTTTGCATAGGGTGATTCCTAATTGGGCATTGGCATCTTGGGTTTGACCCATAATTTCCAAAGCTCATGCCTAAAGAATTAATTAAAAGCCCATTGGACTTTAATTGAATATTATTGGATACTAATTGGGCCTTTGAGACCTATAAAGATTGGATTTGGAATCCAAATCTAAAAGGCACTATTAAAAGTGTAATTATTTAATTTGGAATTAAATATGAATTAGTATGGAATATAATTTAAATTGGATTTAAAATTATAGTTCGATATAATTCAAGAATACGTGATTTGAGTATTTATTCTTAAACGAGTTTGACTCGCGCAAATCAAATCGTTGTTTGAACATTGGATGGTCACTAATCAAAGATTAATTAATTGGATTAGATTGATTGATAACATGCTTTGTGTGAATACTTGGATGTATGTATGAATAATGTATATCGGATGGATATTAGAAGGGTGAGGGCAATTTTGGAAATTGTTTTAATAAATTTAGAATTTATTAAATTGGACCTGCGTGTCCAGTCTATTACCTCTTTTCTCATTGTATTTCTCTTCTCACCTATTCCCCTCAATGTAAATGAGGTTTCTTTAGAAGTATAATGTAATTGGGTAGAAGTATGAATAGTGTTAACGGGAGAGAGAAAAGTGAGAGATTTGTTCTAGGAACAAATTGTATTATATATCCATCCGCATATCATTATTATTTTATTCGCGCCTTATTATGCTTTTAGAATGCATGTTTAAGGGTGTATGATGAGACCTAATTAAAGATAATAAATTGGTTGCCAAATCGCGATAAAAACCCTTAATAAATATTAAGCGATTTCCTTCCATTGAGTGATTCTCTCTCAAGATTCAAGATTGGCATTGGTTTTTTGGCCAAAGTCAAGACCTTTGTCCATCGCGGATGTGTTTGAATCATGAAGGCTTTGTTCCATATCGTACGCCTTGGGCAAGTTGTGATTTGTTGGCCAAAGTCAAGGTCACCTCTTGTTCATCGGCCTCGATTACGAAGCTTTCCCATTGTCAATGAGTCACGCTTAACTAGAATCATTAAGCTTGTTGAGCCAAAGCCAAGGCTTAGTTGATTTAGAGGAAAAGGTTAGGCAATATATTGGATATATTGGCATATATTGGATATATGTTTCGGACTTGGAGGTCCACCTACCGGATCTAGGAATTTGATGGGATCCAATTGATCTTAGAGATCTACCTAGTTAAGTTTCATACAACATGTTGGCCAAAGTCAAGGTTGTGTGTTATTTAACGAGATCCTAGCCCACTAGGAAACTAGGTTTCCCGAGTACTCCACAGAGGGTTAGAGGCTCGCCGAAAAATAGTGGGAGGCAAGTATTAAATTTGTAATTTCGTTTAGATACTTGCCAATACGCGCTCATTTCATTTTTCTTCATTAATAATTTATATATATATTAGTTGGACTAATATTCAATTGTTGTTTTAATTTAATAGTTGGACTGTATTCAAACTACTTCATTTATAGTTGGTTATATAATTGGATTATAGTAATCAATATATTTGAATTTAACTGATCATTATAGTTGATTATATAATTGGATTATAGTAATCAATACACTTGATAGTAACTGATCGATTGTAGTTGATTATATAGTTAGACTATAGTAATCATTACATCTGATTGTACCCAAAATCATTGATTGGATAGTTGGACTATAGCAATCAAGATAACTTGAAAGATTAGCGTTAGAGAACATAATCCTAGGTGAAAATATATTTAACGGCATAATTTTCTAGAATGGGAAACGAATCTCAGGATAGTCCTGGGAGTTGAAAATTTAATCTATTTGATAGAGCAACCTCTCGGGCCTAAGCCCAGAGTTGAGCAAATAGTGGAGCATGAGCTTTGGAAGACTCATCGTGATGAAAACTTTAGTGCTCAATCTGTTATGCTTGCCGCAGAGACTTCTTAATTTCTTCGTCAAAACTAAGGATTAGATCATTATACCATGATGTTGAAATTAAAGGATCTTCATAGATCTATTCTTAGATCTTAGAAGTACTAATTGCAATAGAAAACTCTTGGAGAGTTAATGGCTATGCTCAAGGAGACAGAGCCAGTGTTTGTAAAAGGGCAAGAAGCGCAAGGCGCATCTTACTTCGACATCCCAGAAGGCCAAGGCTTGGCCGAAGGCTTCTGGGGTGTGGAAAAAGGGCAAGGCTAAATCGTCACAGTCTTTTAGGAAGACAAAGGACATATCCCAAGATGTTTGCCTAAACTGTGGCAAACGGGGTCACTGGAAGCGTGACTGTCGTATGGACAAGGCAGACATGAAGAAAGTGAAGGCGGGGCAAGGCTCCGGCATCAAGTATGATTTTCATAAACATGTTCACTACTGGTTTCAAAATTGGATTTTGATACTAGATATGGTACATAAATATGTACTAATGTGCAGAATCTGCTGATTAACAGGAGACTGACTTGCAGATAAGATCGACCTGCGAGTCGTAAATGGGACGAGAGTCACTGTTTTAACCGTAGAAACCTAAGTTTTGGAACTGCCCTTGGGGCATGTACTTGAATTAGGAAACTATTATAATGTACCTAGTTTGACTAGAAACATTATCTCTATATCTAGTATAACATGTTACGGGTATACCTTTATATTCTAGAACACTAAGTGTTTTGTTTATAAAGATGATATTGAGATAAACACATTAGATGTGAATAACAGTATTTATATTTTGAATATAAATGAATCTCAAACATATAACATGACAGACAAATAGCTCAAACTGAATTAATCAGATAAGACTTATTTGTGGCATTGTTGTCTTTGACACATTAACAAGACTCGTATATCCACACTTTCGAAGAGTGGGTACTATGATGGATTTGATTCTAATTCAAATGATGTCTATGAATCTAGTTTATTAGGCAAAGTACCTAAAACACCTTTTACTTGGTAAAAGTGCAAGTGCCACCGATCTGTTAGCCCTCGTTCATAGTGACGTAAGTGGGCCCATGTCTAGCTAGGCTAGAGGTGGATATGAATACTTCGTAACCTTTACGGATGTGGCATCGTGTTATGGTTATGTGTATCTTATGAAACACAAGTAAGAAACTTTTGAGTAATTCAAAGAGTTTCGACACGAAGTATAAAAACAGACTGGTAAGAGTATTAAAACATCATGATTGGACCGTGGTAGAAATACTTAAGCAATAAGTTTCTCGATCATTTTAAAGAGTATGGTATTCTTTCATAGTGGACTCCTCCCGGAATACCTCAATTTGACAGTATGTCCGAACAGAGAAACTGAACTTTGTCGGACATAGTAAGGTTGATGATGAGTCGCTCTGAGCTACCAATTTCCTTCTAAGGATACACATATAAACAGTGCAATACTTATTTTGAATAAGGTTCCATGAAAATCTGTTAGACAAACTTCATATTTGATATGAACAGGAAAGAAACTGGGTTTTCTCATTCCTGAAGATTTGGGATGCTGGGCATATAATTGCATGTTTGGATGATACCAAACTAGAACCCAAATAGGATAAGTGCCTATTTGTAGGTTGTCCTAGGGAAACCAAAGTATAGTACTTACACAAGTCACAAGAGAACGATGTAATTGTTGCTCTCCATGCGATTTTCCTAAGAGGAATACCTATATGCAGTGGTAAGTGGGAAGAAAGTAGAACTCGATGAAAATCGGAGTAATACTGTTTCAGGCACCGAGTCCTCAGGGAACACCAGCAGTTCATCAGGGATGAAACTGTACCAATAATCTTCGAATACATAAGAACCGCGTAGGTCGAAAAGAGTCAGAAAATAACCTGGGAGGTATGGGTTTCTGATCTCACCTCATGTAGATAGCAATCTTATTGAGGAAGACGAACCAGCTACATATGAGGAAATGATACAAGGTATCGACTCCTTTCATGGCAAAATGCCATGAAGTCCGAAATGGATTCCATGTATACCAACTAAGTTTGGACACTGGTTGATGTTCCAAAAGGCACTGTGCCTATTGGTACTATATGAGTCTTCAAGGAATACATACATGGATGGCAACATACAAACGTACAAGGTTAGGCTTATAGCGAAAGGGTATCGTCATCAATATTGTGTTGATAAAGACAAAACTTTTCACTTGTTGCCATGATTAAATCCATTTGGATAATGCTTGCTAATGCTGCATATTTCATTTATGAAATATGGCATATGGACGTCAAAATCTCTTTCCTTAACGGAAACCTTTTGGAGGATGTCTATCAACATCCTGACGTTTTTGTCGTACTAAAACAAGCAAACAAGGTTTGCAAGTTAAATCGATCCATTTATGGATTGAAGCAAGTATTGCGTTCTTGGAACTAGCGTTATGATGTAATCATAATGGTATATCATTTAATTCAAAACGAATATGATTCTTGTATATATAAGAAGGTTAGTGGGAGTGCACTGACTATGATTGTCCTATAAATTGATGATGTATTACTTTTTAGCAATAACATCCCCATAATATAATCAGTGAAAGCTTGGCTTTCATGAAAATTCTCCGTGAATACTTGGGAGAGGCAACCTTTATTCTAAGAATAATGATCTACTAGGTTAGATCTAAAAGTTGTTGGCACTCTCCGAGAACTCGTACATTGAAACATATGTACATGACCTGGTGTCTCATATGCTTTGCGCATATGGAGTCACAATCAGGCTAATCCAGGTGATGGTCAATGGATTAATGTAAAGAACATCCTTGAGTATTTGGGACGAACTAAGGATGCTTTCTAATAATATAGGGAATGAGAACTTGAGGTGACTAGGTTCACCGCTGCAAGTTTCCAAACCGATAAAGATGACTATAAGTCAAAATAAGGGTACTATTTAGTTTGAATAACGGAACAGTGAGCTGGAAATCTTCCAAGCAAGATACTGTTGCCGAATAAACAACGAGAGTGAAACATTACTGCAGCTGGCACAGCAATAGAAGTATTTTGGATCTATATAATCCTATTTGGATTAGGTATAGTTCTGTTAACAGCTGAGCTAGGCTACAGCACATGCTAAAGAATTAATGGTCTCATAAACGATCCAAGTATCTACTTCAACTATTTCATCTGATTCGTAAGATCATACATCGTGGCGATGTGATTATCGAATAAATCGCATCAGATGATAACCTTGCATATCCGCTGACGAAAGCAGTTTCTCACAGAAGTTTGAGTGACCCGTATATAGTTCAGGTGTAGGACACTTGAGTGATTGGCTATAAGCCAAGTGGGAGATTGTTGGACAATTATGACCTATAGCATCACTATTTGTACAGAACATGGTGTTGTAACTATGTGACAAAGGAAATTACTCTTTTATCATTTGTAATTGGATTACCGGGATATATAAATGATAAAAGTCCATATGATTAGTACCGAATTAATAAGATATGAGACAATATTAATCCACGTAAGGTTTAATCATTAAATATCCCTAGTCGTAGTATTATCGAGACTGGATACTCATGAAAGTGTAATAGGAGGTTCTATTTACCGATGGTACGGAAACAGCTTCGCTCTGGATAGACCCTCAGAATCCCATTGGTAGTATGACTATGTGTCTATGGGAATCCGAATCAGGGTAGGTGTATTTGGTCTTAACCTGAGACTTGCATCGCTAATACTTGCGACAATCAGTATACTTTGGTTTTGGTCATCTGGGGCTTTAACAGGTTCTGTGTACGCCTCTTCTGGGTATACTGAGAATCATAATGTATTGGGTGTGATGTCAAGATGGAAGTATCATTTCAGTCATATGGAGATGATGATCACGTAGGATACGGAACTAGTACTCTTAAGTACTGCAGTCATCGGGATAATATGACTAGGTCATGATTATCTGATTATAGAGACTAGTTACCAGAGATCCGATATGTGCTTCGTACGGGGCATACACAATTTCAGTCCTAGGCCTAGCATGTGACATCCGTTACTAGATCGTAATACGCAGTACTACGTATGCTACGCCTGAAAAAGATTACATATTCCTTTACAGAATATTTCTGGAGAATTGGGTAGGCACGGTGCTTTGCTAGAAGCCAACCATGTCTTGTAAATCGGTAAGGACGTGGTACTGGGTACGCACATATTCGGATAGTTCGATGATCGTGTTTACTGCCAACATATCCAGGGATCTCTTGGGTCGCTTCCCGAAGATTCACCGTTGAGATTTGATTCGAACAAAAAATTAATCCGGGATTAATTATGAGAGAGAAAATTAATCTGGGATTAATTACGGCAATAATTAATCTGGGAATTAATTATCAAATAGAAAGAATTAATCTGGGATTAATTGTGTCGAGAATTTACCTGGGATTAAATTCGTCGAGAAGAGAGAATGCGATTAATTTAGATATATTAAATAATATATTAGATATATTAATTGAAATTAGACTTCAATGCGTAATTAAAATTGGATTTTAATTCGAGCGAACGAATTAATTTAGACTTAATTTGTAAGCAACTTACGTAATAATATTGCGAGGCATTATTATTATTTAATTAAATTGGATTTAATTAAGTCGCAACGGATATTCGCTTAATTTGGAATTAACGAACCCGAGCTCGAGCGAAGTTGCGCGTTGAGATTGTTCGACTTAAATTCGGAATTTGCAAGTGGTGGGACCCACTCGACTTACATCACACTTTTGACTTGTGATGGAAGTGGTTGAAATAAAGTGTAAAACCGTGGATTGCTTTTTCAACACTTAAAACAATCTCCACACTCAAGCTTTATTTTATATTTTTCATTTTGAATGACTAATACTAACTTTTGGAAATTTGGTATTTGATATATATTGGTTTTGGAAATCAAAATATTCTCTATTCCTCTTCTCTCACAATTGCCGAACATGCTTCTCTTGGAGAACAAAATTTTCTTTCAAAATTTGTTCAAGCTAGCACTTAAAGGAGTGAATCAAGGTGATAGGGAAACTCACCCATGTGTTGGAAACACTCAAGAAAGCTTGGAGCTTCCACCGAAATGCATGAAAATTTTTGAAACTCATCCTATCAATATAAGTTATTCCGCAAACTTTCTTGATTAATTCACACACAAATCACTCTTAGACGATCTTGGCATGTTCTAGGAACACTTACAATAAGGTCATATTCTTTCAAGTGTTGTAAGTTTATTTCCCTTGTAATAAGTCTATTTTGTAACTTAATTTGTAACTTGGAGGAGCCAATGCCGCGAAGGACTCATTAGGAACCTATTCCGCGAAGAACTCAACAACATACCATGGAGCAAGATTTGAAGACCAAGGGATTCCTTGGATTTATTGTACTAATTAGATTAGCATAGAAAAATAAGAGCCCAATTAATACAATTTATGGATGTATTTAAACTGCATTCTGTTATGAGTCCGTAGAAAAAAACGGGGACCAAAACGGTGACCAGAAGCTCCAGAACGGAGTAAATGAAGTTCTAATGTTCAGACAGGCGTTCGAACGCCCGTCAAACGCCACACAAACGTTACTCCACTGCCTGAAAATGTTCGAACGCTCTTCAAACGCCACACAAACATTTTCAGCCCAGACCTGGGTTAATATGAATGTTTAAATTGTTTATTAACATGTCATATAGCCTAGGGTGCCTACTCTTGCATTTTCATATGCCATAACATGTAGACATGCATGATATTCAAGTCATAAAATATGATTTTATGTCAATTTAAAAGTTAAATAAGAATATAAGATGCATGTAAACGGATTAATAAGATTAATTGTTTAAAGGTTTAAAAATTATGAATTTAAGTTTTAGAAATAAATAGACCTTATGAGTACATTATTTTCCTTGGTATATCGGATGGAAACCCGGACATGAATTCCATAGCCGGTTCCGAATGGACGGTAATATGGTTTGCACTCGGGATATAATACCACGTACTGTTGGAATAAATAATGTGCTTTTATCGATTAAATGGTTTAATGAGATTTGGTCAGTTCGTTGAATTCTAAATTTTAAAACCTATAAGTGAACTCGTAATTTAACAGTTAAATTGATTAGATCACTATAACAACTTGATTAAATTAGTTTAATTAAGTTAATTGGTTAGTAGAGACTAATCGGGATTAGTGAATAAAATTTTAAGAGTTAAAATTGGTTAGATCACTAAATTATCAACTAGTATTAATTATGGTTATGACTTTAGCCGAGCATAATCTTAGTTTCATAAAATACTAGTGAGATAGAAACCTTACACTTTTTAAAGTGAGTGGGAGAGGGGTATACCACAATATATCTCGCGATCTCCATTGTTTTCCAAAAATGTAAGATTCAACAGGCGTCTTGAGACGGCTTTGCTTTCGTCCCCCTACGGATAGTGTCCTTTTTGGGTCAATATCAGGTTTGGATTCCGAAAGGATATGGACTCTAGATGTATCTGGTGATTTAACCTACCCTACGGCGGCACTTCACTAGTTAAGTTCAAGGGTTCCAAAATAATGGGTCACACTCACAAAGGAATGATTAAGTTGTTAATCAAAGCTTCCTTGATCAAAATAATGGTAGTTGATTAATATAGGAATAAGAGTTATTTCAGATATATTAATCAATTGAGAATGTCTCAATCTATCATGCGAATACTTGACCTAACCTACGGCGGCACTTATTTGTGGGATGATAGATAACCGTAGTAATTATTTTTGGTTTCTAATTCATTATACATTGATCATGCATCATGTTTAATTTTATGCCTAGATGTTTGACAAGTTTAATATGCGAGGAATGAATGTTGAATGCGCGTTTATTATTTTTTCAGCCATGGCATCTGCAATAATCTCTATTCTCAAACAAAAAGAAAAATTAACAGGGGATAATTATGTTAAATGGAAAAGTGACATGAATGCTATATTTGTCTGCGAAGACCTTAAATTTGTCCTTATGAAGGAATGTCCTCCTGAGCCAGCACCAAATACTGGCAGAGCTGCACGAAATGTCTATAATAATTGGATTAAAGCTAATGAGAAAGCCCATAGCTATTTGATAGCATCCATGTCTGAGGTTCTTGTTGCACAGCATGAGCCTATGGCTATAGCATCAATGATTATGCAGTCATTACAGAACATGTTTGGACAACCTTCATACCGGCAACAACATGAGGCAATTGCCTCTGTATTGACCGCTAAAATGAAGGAAGGCACATCAGTCCGAGACCATATTCTAAGGATGATGGCTCATCTTAATATGGCTGAAACCCATGGTACACGTTTCAATGTGCAAAGCCAGGTGACAATGATCATGGAAACCCTTCCGAAGAGTTTCCTGCAGTTTAAAAGCAACTATTCTATGAACAAGTTGACTTTTACGTTGACTGAACTACTGAATGAGCTCACCAATTACGAGACCGTTAAGAATGGTCCTCATAGGCCCAATACCGAGGAAAATATTGCTGAATCGTCTAAATCTGTAAAGAATAAGAAGAATGGCAATTGGAAGGCAAAGGCAAAACCAATGAAAAAAAGAACAACAAAAACTCCAAAGGAACCAATGCCAAAGGAAAATGTTTCCATTGTGAACAACAAGGACACTAGAACCTTGCAGAGCTTAAAGAGAAGAAGAATACAAGTAAATACGATTTATTTGTCATGGAGTCTCTTTTGGTGGAGGATGATAAATCCATATGGATTGTTGATTCCGGTGCCACTAACCATGTTTGTTGTTCTTTGCAACTACTTGACTCATGAAGAGACCTTGCTGAAGGTAGCTTGACCATGAAAGTTGGGACATGTGATGTTGTTTCAGCAAAAGCAGTGGGAGATTCCAAATTAAACTTTGATAATAGTTATTTATGTTTAAATGGTGTGTAATATATTCCTGATTTTCGTAGGAATTTGATTTCTATAACAAAACTTATGGAATGTGGTTTTTCTATTTCATTTTATAATAAATCAGTTATTATTAGTAGAAATGGATTAAATATATGCACGGGAAACTCCGAAAATAATCTATATGTATTAAGGCCGTTAATGCATGAATCACTGCTTAATACTGAAATGTTCAAGATTGAAAGATCTAAAACTAACGGTAAAAGATTTCTCATGATAATACCTATTTATGGCACCTTAGACTTGGTCACATTAACCTTGACTGGATAGATAGACTAATTAACAATCAAGTCTTAAATCAGTTAAAACTTGGTATTTTACCTGTCTACGAATCATGTCTAGAAAGTAAAATGACCAAGAGACATTTTACTAGAAAAAGGGATAAGAGCCAAAGAAACTATTGAGCTAATACTTTTTGAAGTTTGCGGACTGATGAATGTAAAAACCCCGAGGTGGTTTTGAATACTTCGTGATGATTATTCCAGATATGGGTATGTTTACCTAATGCAGCACAAGTCAGATACATTTGAAAAGTTCAAAGAGTATCATGCCGAGGTTGAGAACTATTTAGGTAAAAGCATCAAAATTCTACGATCAGATCGTGGAGGAGAATACATCGATAGATAATTCGAGGAATTCTTAGTTGAGCATTAAATTGTTTCACAGCTCACAGCACCTGGAACACCACAACAAAATAGTGTTGCAGAAAAGAGAAATCAGACCCTACTAGACATGATGAGATCAATGTTTAGTTATAGCACTCTACCCAGTTCATTATGGGGGTATGCATTGCAAACTGTAATGTATATCCTGAATGTAGTTCCTTCTAAATCTGTTTCTAAGACTCCCTTAGAGTTGTGGAATGGTCGTAAAGCTAGTTTGTGATATTTCCGCTTATGGGGGTGTCCGGTATATGTGCTAAAGAACATGACTACTGAGTTGGAACCACGTTCACATGTTTGCCTATTTGTAGGCTATCCTAAGGAAACTAGGGGTGGAGTTTTTATAGTCCAAAAGATAATAAAGTATTTATGTCGACAAATGCTACATTTCTTGAGGAGGACTATATGAGAAAGTTCAAACCTCGAAGTAAAGTGTTACTTGAGGAGTTACTTATTGGTACGACCAGTACACCATTGTCAAATGTTGACAAAGACATAACCTTTTACATCTGAAAGTCAGATGCAAGTTTATCAGGATATCATACCACCTAGACGTAGTGGGAGGGTTGTAAGACAACCTGAACGCTATCTAGGAAATGGTGAGGTGCAAGTTGTTGCATCTTGTGATGGTATAGATGATCCATTGACCTAACATAGTGCAATGGAAGATACTGATAAAGAGGAATGGCTCAAAGTCATGAACCTCGAGATGGAGTCTATGTACTCTAACTCAGTCTGGAAACTTGTAGACCAACCTGATGGAGTAAAACCCATAGGTTTCAAGTGGATCTACAAGAGAAAATGAGGAATAGATGGGAAAGTACAGACTTTCAATGCTAGACTAGTGGCAAAGGGTTATACTTAAAAAGAGGGAGTTGGCTGTGAAGAAACTTTCTCGCTAGTAGCCATGCTTAAATCCATCATGATTCTTCTTTCCATTGCCGCATATTATGACTATGAGATTTGGCAAATGGATGTCAAGACTGCATTCTTGAATGGAAATCTTGATGAGAGTATCTATATGGTACAACCAGAGGGGTTCATTACCCAAGGTCAATAGCAAAAAGTTTGCAAGTTGAAAAGGTTAATTTATGGACTTAAGCAAGCATCTAGATCTTGGAACATAAGGTTTGATACTACGATCAAGTCTTATAACTTTGAGCAGAACATCGATGAGCCTTGTGTCTACAAGCGCATCATTGATGGGAAGGTGGTTTTCCTTGTGTTATACGTAGATGATATTTTACTCATTGGGAATGATGTAAATATATTATCGGATGTGAAAATCTAGCTAGCTAATCAATTCCAAATGAAAGATTTATGAGAGGCAAGTTATGTACTTGGGATCCAGATCATTCAGGATCGCAAGAAACGACTGACTGGTGTTGTCACACGCGTATAACGCAAGTGCACGTATCGTTCAAGTAGTATAAAAAGTATCGATCCCATGAGGACTTAATACCTAAGCTATTAATTTATGAAGTCAAATGTTTACGAGTATCTAATGGATTGATTGATTGGATGGTGATTTTAAATTTAAAAACAAGTAAATAAAATGGGGCGAAAGTAGGCTTAGGAAAATTAAATATTATGAAACTATCTAGGGTTGTGAATCTTTCCAATATCTTTTAAAAGATTAATTGGTTATTTTATGTTTGTGTAATATATTGGTTTACTAACATGGAACACGAAATTCTGCAAAAGCCTATGTCGATGGTCGGATGCAAATACCCAGTGTAACCCAATTAATCATATGTCTATGTCAACCAAGTTACCTGAATTCATTAAGATTAAGTTCCAATTGTGGTTACCCCCACCTGACAGGTATATGTCTATCCTGTAAGGAAATATATTAAAGGGTTATCTATCCTTAAGGAAGATCGTGGGCTATTAAGTCTAAGGCTGAAACCTAAAATTCCTTTGTCAAGTTTATTTTAAGTTTACCAGATCAATCTTATTAATGGCCAGTTAACAAGAAGCATTAAGTTAAGACTTAATAAGTAAACCTTTATATTACCCAATCTATAAAATAACCCCTTATAACCCGGTGATATTGGAATTCATCACAACCTCAGATAACGGACTTAGTTATGAAATATATCTAAAGCTAATAAAATCTTAAATAAAATAAAAGACATAAAGTAAATGCTGGAAATTAAATAAAGTAAATGCTGGAAATTAAAAATGTAACAGTACAATAAAAGAAAATGTTGGGGTTAGAGGATCCACTTTTAACATTTCAAAATTAGAAATCTCTCTTATTCTCAATGTTTACCGATTAATTAACCAGACCAAAAATGCAGTAATTTCATTTGTCTCAATTAAATCCAACCAACCATATATGTGGTAACAAGGTTATTACCTAAACCGACTATATAGGCAGAAACTACGTTTGAAATGAAAAAACCGACCATATATGTGGTAAATAAGGTTGTCACCTAAACTGGCCATATAGGCGGTAACTAATAATCTAAATTTGAATTAAAATAAGAGAGATTAATCTAATTCATTATATTAAAAGTCTCACATTTTCACCCCAGCGGAATGAGATTACCTGCTCATGCTGTAAAAGAAAACACACAAAATTTTATTAATTAAATAAAAAGAAAATACAAGAAAACTTAAAATATACAAGACACTTTCCTTTAGGTTTTCATGGAGAAATTCCTTCAAAGAAAGCATGGAAAATTTACAAAGTTTAGCTTGGTATTTATAGGAAAATCTAAAGGCTTCCACCAATTTCTCCACCAATTGCTCCATCAAACATGGCACCAAACATGGCGCTGACAATTTTTATTTTTTTATTTTATTATTTTTATTTTATATTTTGAAAATGACTATAGTAATTATACAAAATACACTAGATTATTCATCAATTTCGGTCTTGCAAAATTCCGAATTCGAAAATATTTAAAACTTCAAAGTTGTAGATCTTTGTGTCTTATTTAATCTGGAACTTGAATCAGCTCAATCGGATATCTGATGAAAACGTTATGGCCAAAATATCAAACTTGCGCAAAAGTGAAATTTAGGACTGCACTTCGTGACGCGTATTGTAAATTTCCGTTTTCGCCATTTTTTTGCTCCGGATTTCATCGTTTTAGCCCCGAGTTGATTCCATTAAGTCTCGATACTTTATTTATCTACAAAACACATCAAAACGTTCATCAAACCCGAGAAACTAAACAATATATTAGGTAAAATGGGCGGTAAATATTGATATATTTTCCGCTCATCACACCCCCAAACCTAATATTTTGCTAGTCCTCGAGAAAAACAACAAAATAAAATACAATAAATAAATAATTAAAATTAAACTAAGCCATTTTCGTAGGGATCAAGGTTGCATTTAGCATATGCAACAAGCATTTAAACCCCTAAGTGTCCCTAGTGGATGAATTGTAGTCTCATGAGGGTTTACAGCGTCGATACCCACAAACGTCTTACAAAAGTAAAAAGATAGTAAAACTAATGCACACAAAAGCAAAAATACAAGAGAAAAGAGAATAAAGAAGTTAGTGACTAAATAGGTGAAACTTCTTATCCAAGTCAATAATTGTTTTGTTTCTTTCTAAATTACCGAATAAGTAAATTCTTCGATTATTTTTACCATTCTCCATATACACAGCCAACAAGGTATCAATCAAGTCATTGTTCCCACAATATTCACAAGTGTAGTTGAAAATAGAGCAATATTTTTGTCCTAAAGTTTTATCAGAATTCACATTTTTTTAAGCAATGAAATATTTTTCGGATTTTTATGATTTTTTTTTGGTTTTTTTTTTTTATTTATATACAATATCTTCCATCTATGTAGCGAGCTTTGGGACAGTGACTCCCAAACCAGTTGGCTTTAGGGCACTAGGTGTTAAGACACCCCTACCAACTTAATTACTCAGACTTCAGATATATATATTTTTTTGTCAACATCTTCGATCCATGTAACGAGCTTTGGGCCAGTGACTCCCAAACCAGTTGGTTTTAGGGCATTAGGTGTTAAGACACATTTATAGACTTAATAGCTCGGATTTGAGACATTTTTTTATACACATTTTTTTCTTTTTTTTTTCTTTTTTTTCTTTTATTTTTATCTCATTGTTTTTTTTAGATACTTCCTCCAATTAAACTAGAGCACTGAATATTAAAAACTCATAAATTACTTCTCGTGTCCGTATGTTACCATGCAAGTTGATAATACCTGTCAATTGAGCATATGAAGATCCATTTTAGTCAGTATTATGGAGAATTCAAAAATTAAATAATTCAAAATGGAATAAATAAAAATTAACTTGTTCCGAAATAGGTTGAGATACGTCTCAGGAGTGGAAATTCCTTACACAGCTATCTCACACCAATTTTACCTGATTAATCAAATTAAAAACACAAAAACACAAAAACACAAAATATTTTTTTGATTTTTTGTAAAATTTTTCAATTTTTTTTTAGTTTTTTGAAAAATTTAGACTAAAAAGTAAAACAATAAAAACAATGTACTAATTAACTATCCCCTCCCCCAAACCTAATTGAGACATTGTCCCTAATGTCTTAAACAGTAGAAGAAGAGTTTAGAAAACCGTACCTGGTTAGCTGAAATTCTACATCTAAATGAATAGTTAAAGGTTAAGACCCAAATTTATCCGATGCTTTTTACCATGATCATTATCGGACCAGTTTATCTTGGAAAGAATGGGGTCAATTTGTGGTTCAAATGTTAAAATTTGATCGATTAGATCTGGGGTAGTTCTGGCAGTAAATATGAGTTCTTTTACAGGTTTTGACACAAATCTTTTTCTCCGGGCGTCATTAAGAAACACACAAAGAAAATCATAAAATCCATCAACGTTGAACATGTTGGACAGTTATGACCATAGCGTCATTATTTGTACATATCATGGTGTTGTTGTACAAATTAATTATGTGACAAAGGAAATTGCTCTCTTATCATTTGTGATTAGATCACCAAGATGTATAAATGATAGGAGGTCCTTATGATTAGTTCCTGGATTGAGATGATATGAGACAGTATCAATCCACGAAGGTTTAATCATTAAATATCCATAGTCGTAGTATTATCGAGATTGGACATCGATAATGCGGAATAGACTAGTATTACACTTGTGCGCGTTGTGAGGGCATAACGACATAGTTCTCATATATTTGGGTATATGATACTCATGCAAGTGTAGTAGGAGGTTGTGTTTTACCGATGGTACGGAAAACAACTTCGCTCTGGATAGACCCCTCGGAATTCCATTGGTAGTATTACTATGTGTCTATGGAAGTCCGAATCAGGGTAGGTGTATTTGGTCTTAACATGAGACTTGCACCGCTAATACTTGCGACAATCAATGTACTTTGGTTTTGGTCGTCCAGGGCTTTAACAAATTCGATATGTGCTTCGTACGGGACAGACACATTTCCAGCCTCAGGCCTTGCACGTGACATACGATACTGGATCGATATACGCAATACTACGTATACTACGCCTGATATAGATCACATATTCCTGTAAGGATATTTCTGGAGAATTGGGTAGGCATGGCGCTTTGATAGAAGCCAACCTTGTCTTGTAAATCGGTACAAACGTAGTACTAGGCACTTACGTGTTCGGATAGTCCAATGACCGGATTTACTGCCAACATATCCAGGGATCTCATGGGTCGCTTCCCGAAGATTCACCTATGACGTATGACTCGCACTTTATTAATCTAGGATTAATTAGATGAGAGAGAAAATTAATCTGGGATTAATTACAGAGATATTTTATCTGGGATAAAATATTATTTAAAGAGAGAAAACGATTAATTTGGAATTAATCGATAAAATAATATATTCGATATATTATACGAAATTGGATTTCGACGCGGAATTAAAATTAGATTTTAATTCGGGCGAACGAGTTAATTTAGAATTAATTCGTTAGCGACATGAATAGAAATTTTACTGGGCACAATTATTTAATTAAATTTGATTTAATTACGTCACAACGGAAAATTCGTTAATTTGGAATTAGCGAACCCGAGCCCGGGAGTGTTTGCGGGCGCACTCGCATTATGAATTAAAGTGCGGCCCACAAGTCAAATCACGCGTCTCATCACATCGCACATCATTCAAGTGATTGATGTCTTGTCACTTTGAGTGATTGACATGCAGTCACTATTCATGAAAGAAGTGGTTGTGGGCATTAATGGGATTTTTTTGGCTCCAAAATTTGGTTTGACTTTTGGAAATAATATACCAATTTTGTAAAGCTTTTTCATTAAGTTTTTTAAGAAAACAAAAACACATCTCATCTCTCTCTCTCTCCATGGATTCGGCCAAGGGCCAAGTATTTTTTCTTTCTTCAATTTTTGGCAAGGCCAAAAATATCAAATAGAACATGGAAGATTTGTGGCAAATCTTGCCATTGCTAGCACAAAAAAGGTCATTCTAAGGTGATAGGGAACTAATTTCATGAGCATGGAATCATCAAATAAAGCTTGGAGCTTGATGGAGATCAATCCATGGAGCTTGACCGAAAATGGTGCACACCAATGGGAGAAAGCCGAGAGCTTCAAGGGAGCAAAGGGCTTGTGTTCATCGTATCTCAAAACCGCTCAATGTAAGTATGTTTCCGCCATATTTCTTGATGTATTCACATATGTTTGATGCTTTAAAATGATCCTTGGGACTTAATAGAAACCCAACAATGGTATCAGAGCCATTTTGAGCATGAAACTTGAATTAGGGTAAAATTGGGTAAATTGAATTTGAGCATGTTTGAGTGAAATTAATGTTTCAGCATGCTTGTAAATGAATGACTTGGAGTTATTTGTGATCAATTTTGTGAAAAATGTATTGGATCAATTTTTCCCCAAATTGTTTGCTTGGCCGAGACTAGTGCCCTAATATGTCATGGTGATTTTTTATGTTTTTGATCATTGGATGTGTTGGAAAATATTAGGTAATGTTGATTATGGATTCAATTGGATTGAATTTGGAATTGGACAAAAAACCCTACCATTGCCGTGACATTGAAGCATGAAGATGATTGATTTTTTGTTTCAAATGTGTTTGACATATGTTGATGATAATGAGAATAATTAATTGTACAAATTTGTGATTTTGAAATGTTAATTTGGGTAATTAATTATGGTATACACTTTAATTAATTTGATTATGAAATTTGGAATTAGGCTTATTTTGGAATTGGGCCTTAAAAGTTGTAATTGGGCTTAATGGGCTTGGTTGTACCAAGTTAGGTTTAGGCTAAATTGGTTGGATCCAATTGGGCCCAAAACCATTTCCATAAAGTCCAATTATGACTTAAATGGACCTTTAATTATTTAATTGGGCCTAATGGGCCTAAATTGATTTCTAGGCTTATGGGGTTATTCCTTGATTGGGCTTTGGTTATTGGGTTTGACCCAAGTTGACCAAAAGTCCATGCCTTATGAAATTAATTAAAAGCTCATTGGACTTTAATTAAATTAACATTGGATGTTAATCGGGCTTTGAGACCCGTAAAGATTAAATTTGGAATTTAAGTCGTAAAGGTTCGTTAATAAAGTGTAATATTTAATTTGGAATTAAATAGTGAATTAGTATTAAATATATATTAAATTGGATTTAATATTGTAGTTTAATTTAATTCAAGAATTAGTACTTTGAGTACTTATTCGCAAAATGAGTTTGACTCGCGCAAAATCAAATCGTTGTTTGAACATTGGATGGTCATTAATTATCAGATTAATTAATTGGATTAGATTGATTGATAGCATGCTTGTGTGAATACATGGTTGCGATGCATGAATAATGTATATCGGATGGATATTAGATGGGTGGGGCAATTTTGGAAATTGTTATAATAAATTTAGAATTTATTAATTGGACCTGCGTGTCCAGCCTATTACCTTTTTGACTCTGTGTATTTCTCTTCTCACCTATTCCCCTCAATGTAAATGTGGTTTCTTTAAAAGTGTTATGTAACGGGTAGAAGTAATACTTGTGCTAGCGGGAGAGAGGAAAGTGAGATATTTGATATAGGATCAATGTGTTAAGTATCCATCCGTATATCATTATTATTTATTTATATGTGCCTTATTATGTGTTTAGAATGCATGTTTAAGGGTGTATGATGATGAGACCTTAACAAAGATAATAAATTGGTTGCCAATTTGCACGCGAAAAACCCTCAAATAATATTAAGTGTTTTTCTTCCATTGAGTGATTCTTACTCAAGATCCGAGACTGGCATTGGTTTGTTGGCCAAAGTCAAGGCCTTTGTCCGTCGAGGATATGTTTTAATCACTAGAGCTTTGTTCCATATCGGTGTCTTGTCCAAGTTGTGGTTTGTTGGCCAAAGTCAAGACCACTTCTTGTCCATCGACATTGATTACGAAGCTTTCCATGGTCAATGGGTTCCTCTTAACTAGGATCACTAAGTTTGTTGTGCCAAAGCCAAGGCTTAGTTGATTCAGAGGAAAAAGGTTAGGCAATATATTGGATATATTGGCATATATATGATATATGTTTCGGACTTGGATGTCCACCTACTGGATCTAGGAATTGGATTGGATCCAATTGATCTTAGAGATCTACCTAGTTAATTATCATACAATTTTTTGGCCAAGTCAAGATTGTGTGTTATTTAACGGGATCCTAACCCACTAGGAAACAAGGTTTCCCGAGTACTCGACAGAGGGTTAGAGGCTCGCCGAAAAATAGTTGAATTTGCAATATTCGTTTAGTAACTTGCCATACTCGCTTATTACAAATCATTCGTCAAATAAATTAATTATTAGTTGGACTAATATTTAATCGTTGTTATAAAATAGTTGGACTGTATTCAAACTATTTCATTTATAATTGATTATATAATTGGATTATAGTAATCAATATATTTGAATTAATCTATTAAATTATAGTTGATTATATAGTTGGACTATAGTAATCATTATAATAAATAGTACCTAAAATCGTTGATTAAATAGTTGGACTATTAGAATCAAGATAATTGAAAGATTAGTGTTTAAAACATAATCCTGGGAAAAATGTTTTAAATAACTTTAATTTTTCAAATTGGAATAAAATATCAGGATGGTCCTGGAAACTAATAAGTTACTTTATCTGATAAAATAACATATTAGGCCTAAGTATGGAGTTAAGCAAATAGTAGAGCATGATATTTGGAATATTCATGTGATGATAACTTTAGTGCTTAATCTGTTATGCTTGTCGAATAGACTCTTTAATTTCTTAATCAGAACTAAGGATTAGATCCTTAAAGTATGATAATGAAATTGAAGGATCTTCATAGATCTATTTTTATATCTTTGAAGTACTAAATTGCAATAGTAAACTCTTGGAGAGTTAATGGCTATTCTCAATGAGACAGAGCCAAAGTTTTCAATAAGGCAAGAAGCGCAAGGCGCACCTTATTTCAACATCCCAGAAAGCCAAGGCTAGGGCGAAGGCTTCTGGAGTGTAGAAAATGGGCAAAGGCAAAATCATTATAATCTTCTGGGAAGACAAGGACATATCCCAAAATGTCTGCCTAAATTGTGGCAAACGGGATCGCGGAAGCGTGACTTCCGTTTGGACAAAGCAGACTTGAAGGAATTGAATAATGAGCAAGACTCTGACTTCAAATATGATTGTCATAAATATGTTCACTACTAGTATTAAAATTGGATTTTAAATACTTAGTATGGTACATAAATATGTACTGGTGTGCAGAATCTGCTATGAGCAGGATACTGACTTCAGTCGAGATTTATCTGCGAATCGGAAACGGGACGATAGTCGCTGTTTTAACCGTAGATACCTAAGTTTAAGAACTACACTTCGGGTGTGTACTTAAATTAGGAAACAGTTAAAATGTAACTAGTTTGACTAGATACATTATCTCTATGTCAAGGTTTAACCCGTTGCGGGTATACCTTTATATTCTAGAACACTAAAGTGTTTTATTAGATAAATATGATATTGAGATAAGCACATTAGATGTGAATAACAGTATTTATATTTTGAATATAAATAAATCTCAAACATATGACATGACAAACTAATAGCTCAAACTGATTTAATCAGTTGAGACTTATAAGTGGCATTGTTGTCTGGGACATAATTAAACAAGACTCGTATATCCACACTTTTGAAGAGTGGATACTAGGACAAATTTGATTCTATTCAAATAAAGTCTATGAATCTAGTTTATTAGGCAAAGTGTCTGTAACACTATTTACTTGGTAAAAGTGTAAATGCCACTAATCTGTTAGCCCTAGTTCATAGTGAAGCAAGTGGGCCCATGTCTAGCTAGGCTAGAGGTGGATATGAATATTTCATGACCTACACGGATGTGGCATCGCGTTATGGTTATATGTGTTTCTTATGAAACATAAATCGGAAACTTTTAGAGTTTCGACACGAAATAGACAAACAGATCGGCTAGAGTATAAAACCATCACGGTTAGATCATGATGAAAATACTTAAGCGATAGTTTCTCATATACTTGAAAGACTATAGTATTCTTTCAATGAGGACTCCTCCCGAAACATGTCAGTTTGACGTTGTGTCCGAACTGAGAGACCAAATTTTGTAGGACATAATAAGGTTAATCATGAGTCACTCTGAGCTACCATTTCCTTCAACGGATAAGCATTTAACAGTGCAAAACTTATTTTGAATAAGGTTCCATAAAAAAATCTGTTTGACAGACTTCATATTAGATATGAGAAGGAAAGAAACCAGGATTTCTAATTCCTGAAGATTTGGGTATGCTAGGCATATGTTTAGATGATACCAAACTAAAACCCAAATCGGATAAGTGCCTAAGTTGAGGTTATCCTAGGGAAACCAAAGTATAGTACTTATATAACTCACATGAGAACAATGTAATTGTTGCTCGCCATGCGGTTTTCCTGAGAGGAATACCTATATGCAGTGGTAAGTGGGAGGATAGTAAAATTCGATGAAAATCGGAGTAATACTATTCCACGCACTGATTCCTTAATGGAACACAAATAGTTCATCAAGGATGAAAACTATACCAATAATCTTCGAATACACAAGAACCGCGTAAGTCGGAGAGAGTCAGAAAACAACCTGGGGTATGGGTTCTGATCTCACCTCATAAAGATGTCAATCTTATTGAGGAATGCGAACTGACTACGTATGAGGAAGTGATACAAGGTATCGACTCCCTATTATGGCAAAGTGCCATGATATCCGAAATGGATCTCATGTATACCAACTATGTTTTGATGCTAGTTGTTGTACCGAAAGACATTGTGCTTATTGGTACTATATTAGTCTTCAAGGAAGACATACATGGAAGGCAACATACCAACGTACTAAGCTAGGCTTGTAGAGAAAATGTATCGTTATCAACATTATGTCGATTACGACGAAGCCTTTTAACTGTTGCCATGGTAAATCCATTTGGATAATGCTTGTTGATGCTGCATATTTCATTTATGAAATGTGGTGGCAGCTGAATGCTAAAAACCGTTTTCCTTAACGGAAACCTTTTGGAGGATATTTACAACATCCTGACGATTTTGTCGTACCAAAACTAGCAAACAAGGTTTGCAGGTTATTCGGTCCATGGATGGATTGAAGCAAGCATAGCATTCTTGGAACTATCGTTTTGATGTAACCATAATGGTATATGATTTGATTCAAAATGAAAATGATTCTTGTGTATATAAGAAGGTTAGTGGGAGCGCACTGAAAGTGAAAATCCTATAATAATGATAATATGTCATTTCTTGGAAATGATATTCCCATAATACATTCGGTGAAAGCTTGGCTTTCATGAAAATTCTCCGTAGAATTCTTGGGAGAAACAACCTTTATTCTAGGAATAAAATATCTACTGGGATAGATCTAAAAGTTGTTGATACTCTCCAAGAACTTGTACATTGAAAAAATGTACGCGATCAGATGTCTCATACGCTTTGAGCATATGGAGTCACAATCGGGCCAATCCAAGTGATAGTCATTGGATTGATATTAAGAACATCCTTAAGTATCTTAGAGGAACTAAGGATGATGTCTTAAACTATGGAGAATGAGAACTTGAAGTGACTGGGATCACCGTTGCAAGTTTCCAAACCGATAAAAATGACTATAAGTCATAACAACGGTACTACAAAGTTTGAATAACGGAATAATAAGCTGGAAATCTTCCAAGCAAGATATTGTTACCGAATAAACAACACAAGTCGATTATTTCTGCAGCTGAGGCAGCAATAGAAGCCTTCTGGATTGATAATAAATCTAATTAGATTAGATATAGTTCTGTTAGCAGCTTAGCTAGGCTACAGCGCAGGCTAAAGAACTAATGGTCTCATCAACGATCCAGATATATACTTTGATATTCATCTGATTCGTTCGGATCATACATCGTGGCGATGTGATGATAGTATAAATCGCATCAGATGATAATCATGCAAATCCGCTGATGAAAGTCTTTCTCAGTAATTTGAGCGAACCGTACATAGTTCGGGTGTGGGACACTTGAGTGACTGGCTATAGGCCAAGTGGGACATTGTTGGACAGTTATGACCCATAGCGTCACTATTTGTACAGATCATGGTGTTGTTGTACAAATTAACTATGTGACAAAGGAAATTGCTCTCTTATCATTTGTGATTAGATCACCAAGATATATAAATGATAGGAGGTCCTTATGATTAGTTCTTGGATTGAGATGCTATAAGACAGTATCAATCCACAAGTTTAATCATTAAATATCCCTAGTCGTAGTATTATCGAGATTGGACATCGATAATGCGGAATAGACTAGTATTACACTTGTGCGCGTTATGAGGGCATAACGGCATAGTTCTCATATATTTGGGTATAGGATACTCATGCAAGTGTAGTAGGAGGTTGTGTTTTACCGATGGTATGGAAAACAGCTTCGCTCTGAATAGACCCATCGGAATTCCATTGGTAGTATTACTATGTGTCTATGGAAGTCCGAATCAGGGTAGGTGTATTTGGTCTTAACCTGAGACTTGCACTACTAATACTTGCGACAATCAATGTACTTTGGTTTTGGTCGTCCAGGGCTTTAACAGATCCGATATGTGCTTCGTACGAGGCAGACATATTTCCAGACCCAGGCCTTGCACGTGACATCCGATACTGAATCGATATACGCAATACTACGTATATTACGCCTGATATAGATCACATATCCTGTAAGGATATTTCTGGAGAATTGGGTAGGCATGGCGCTTTGCTAGAAGCCAGCTTTGTCTTGTAAATCGGTACAAACGTAATATTAGGCACTTACGTGTTCGGATAGTCCGATGACCGGATTTACTGCCAACATATCCGGGGATCTCATGGGTCGCTTCCCGAAGATTCACCTATGACGTATGACTCGCACTTTATTAATCTGGGATTAATTAGATGAGAGAGAAAATTAATCTGGGATTAATTACGGAGATATTTTATCTGGGATAAAATATTATTTAAAGAGAGAGAATGATTAATTTGGAATTAATCGATAAAATAATATATTCGATATATTATACAAAATTGGATTTCGACGCGGAATTAAAATTAGATTTTAATTCGGGCGAACGAGTTAATTTAGAATTATTTGTTAGCGACGTGAATAGTAATTTTCCTAGGCACATTATTTAATTAAATTTGATTTAATTATGTCACAACGGAAAATTCGTTAATTTGGAATTAGCGAACCCGAGCCCGGGAGTGTTTGCGGGCGCACTCGCATTATGAATTAAAGTGCGGCCCACAAGTCAAATCACGCGTCTCATCACATCGCACATCATTCAAGTGATTGATGTCTTGTCACTTTGAGTGATTGACATGCAGTCACTATTCATGAAAGAAGTGGTTGTGGGCATTTAATGGGATTTTTTTGGCTCCAAAATTTGGTTTGACTTTTGGAAATAATATACCAAATTTTGTAAAGCTTTTTCATTAAGTTTTTTAAGAAAACAAAAACACATATCATCTCTCTCTCTCTCCATGGATTCGGCCAAGGGCCAAGTATTTCTTCTTTCTCCAATTTTTGGCAAGGCCAAAATATCAAATAGAACATGGAAGATTTGTGGCAAATCTTGCCATTGCTAGCACAAAAAAGCTCATTCTAAGGTGATAGGGAACTAATTTCATGAGCATGGAATCATCAAATAAAGCTTGGAGCTTGATGGAGATCCATCCATGGAGCTTGACCGAAAATGGTGCACACCAATGGGAGAAAGTCGAGAGCTTCAAGGGAGCAAAGGGCTTGTGTTCATCGCATCTCAAAACCGCTCAATGTAAGTATGTTTCCGCCATATTTCTTGATGTATTCACATATGTTTGATGCTTTAAAATGATCCTTGGGACTTAATAGAAACCCAAGATAACACTCCAAGCGGTTTCTGGTATATGTTCAGGTTCGCCCAAGATAATACTGTAAAAATTTCCTCCATCGTGCCCAAGCCACCTAGAAAAGGAATAAAAGCATCAACACGGTTAATCATTTCTACTAGTCATTCAGACATGCCTGGTACGATCAGTTCTTTGTCGTTTGATTGTCCTATCAAATTCGCCTCTGCCAATGGTTTTAGGATGATTCCCAAGACTCGACTGCCTCCTTCCTGTACAGCCTTTGAAATGATCACCATAAGTCCAAGATTGTCACCTCCATATACTAAGTGCATATTCCTTTCAGCTAGGACTCGACCCAAATCTTGTGTTGCCGCTATGTATTGTGGCTTAGTGCCAACACTAGTACCACAAAACACACGGATATTTTCAACTCGTCTTCTTGATATGGCTTCAATTTTAACTCTAGATGTCTTCAAAAGTGCAATGATGAGTTGATTTTATACTACCTGAAAAGGGTGAGTAAAAATAATAGCACTGATACCTACCAAATGATAATTATTAGTAACAGAAAAATAAATCGTGAAAGGTCAAAAAGTCTGGATCTTGTCGGAGAAAATAAAAGAAAATAACAAAACAAATCACAATTATTAGGAAAAGACAAAGAGATATAATACTTACAGGTAAGTAACAGCTTGATTGACGTCTATGAGTTAGGGACAAGCTTCCCATCCAATTTTCTTATAAATTGGCAAACAGGGTCTTTTATAGTCAGATTCCCGAGACTTAACTATTGTTTTCTTTTCAGAATTGTGTATATAACATGCGGATTTCGTGATACACACATCCACTGGGATGCATCTCAAGAGTCTTAGATATGTCATCCAATGACTCCTTACTCAAGCAATCATGAATGAAATTAATCTTATCTTCACGGTTATCAAACACCATTCCTAAAGAACGACAACGAGTATTACAAAACATACGAGCACATTTGTAGTAAACACCCATTATTTTGGCTTTTCTCTTTTTAGCATAGGTGCTTCTTCTTAAACCAGGCAGATGTGAAATAAAAGAGTCAGAAGACTCACCTGCCAATTGGACCCGTGCTTCAATAATCCAACGAATGTCGGTAGGAATACCCTTGATCATCAGTAGTCTCATCTGTTCCAAGCGAGCTTTGTAGACTTTCATCAGAGAATTTTGAGGGAGAGAAGGAAATTGCTTGTGAAGATTTGCGAGAACTTCTTTCATCCTGAAATCTGACTTTTCCGACACAAATTAAACACACAAAAATAAAACACACCAGATCACAATATATACACAAATTTGCATGGGTTACCTCCAAGCTAGCGCTAAGTTTAACATCGTCAGCTAGACATGACTGCCTGAACGTTAGGCTGGATCTGAAAGTGTGACACTTTCTTTTTTTTCGATTAATTAATTCTCCCCAGTAGTGTTTAACACGCTTGTTTTTAACCTTGAATGTTTTGTTGGAGTCAGGATCATGTAACTCAACAGCTTTATCTGGTAAAACCTTGGTGATTAGGAATGGACCTGACCACTTTGATTTTGGCTTCCATGGGAAGAGTTTCACCCTTTATTTGTTTAACATTACCTTCTGCCCTAGTTCCATTTGTATGCGCACTAACATCTCATCATGTCTCTTCTTGGCCTTTTCTTTGTACAATTTGGCATTCTCAAAAGGCTATATGTGAAATTCCTCCAATTCGTTGAACTGGTGGAACTGTTTCTCTTCAGTTGCTTGTAGTGTAAAAATAGGCTTCTTCAGTGCGCAATATGCTTTATCTTCAGTCTCCACAGGAAATTGACATGCTTTGAGTTTATCAGTAGAACTTTGCATTGCATCAGAGTTCTGGGCGGTATTATGTATCACATCAAGTCTGAAACATTCCTCATTCTTTTCATCATCCGGGAAATTCATGGCCTTGAAAACATTGAATGTTACTTCTTAGTCTTGTACCCTCATGGTTAGTTCTCCTTTCTGTACATCAACAATTGTTCGACATGTAGCCAAGAATGGTCTCCCAAGGATGATCGACACATCTTCGTCTTCCTATATATCAAGGATAATAAGATCGACACATCTTCGTCTTCCTATATATCAAGGATAATAAAATTTGCTGGGAAAATAAATTTGTCAACCTTGACCAGCACATCCTCAAGTACACCTCTCAGAAATACGAGTGTTCTATCAGCAAGTTGTTGAGAGACTGAGGTAGGCATTGTTTCTCAAATCTGTAATTTCCTGAAAATAGAAAAAGACATCAAGTTAACACTTGCACCTAAATCACACAAAGCCTTACCGAAGTCATGTTCTCATATGGTGCAAGGAACGGTGAAACTGCCATGATCTTTTAATTTCGGGGGAAGTTTCTTTTGAATGATGGCACTACATTCTTCTGTCAATGCAACTATCTCATAATCTCCCAATCTCCATTTTCGTGAAAAAATATCTTTCATGAATTTGACACAGCTGGGCATTTCTTCCAATGCTTCTGCAAATGGAATGTTGATATGCAGCTTTTTGAAGACTTCCAAGAATCGAACAAACTATTTGTCCAGCTTATTTTTCTGAAGTCACTGTGGAAAATGTGGAGGTGGAGTGATTTGATCTTTTTCCTTTGCTTCTTTTTGAACTTCTTCAATGGATGCTTTGATTCCAACATCTTTATTGATTTCAGTACCGCTTTTCAATGTAATAGCTTGACATTGCTCATTCCCTCGGTTCCTTGGATTTGGTTCTGTGTTGCTGGGAAGATTTTCTGGCGGTCTGTAACTCTGAGCATTGGCTAGTTGTCCAATTTGATTCTCCAGTGCCTTGATAGAGGTTGATTGGCTTTGAAACATAGCATCATATGTTGCTTGTTGTTTTTTGAACGTCTCTGCAATCCATTCTTTCATTTCTGGATCTTTTTCAAACTTCTGGCCTTGTTTTGTTGATGGAATCCAGGTGGTGGATTGTTCTTTTGCCATGAATTGTTGCTCCATGAAAAATTAGGATGATTCTTCCACCCTGGGTTATAGGTGTTGGAATATGGATTGTTCACCTGCCTATTGAAATTTTTGACATAGTTCACCGTCTCTTCTTGTTAATTTGGCTCTGGTCCTCCTCCATAAGGTGAACTTGTGGCTCCAACAATGTTTACAACTTGCACGCTGAGTGTTTCTAGGCATTTGCACATCTGATCCAACTTATTATTCACTGTTGAGTTGGCTCCAACTTCATAAATTCCAGCAATTCGTTGAATCATGCTCCTTTCTGTTGGCCACAGGGAATTATTGTTAGCCATTTCTTTGATTAAGTCCTAGGCTTGATCTTCTCCTTTTGCCATCAAAACTCCTCCAGCAGCAGCATCAATTGTTGTTCTCATCAGTCCAGAAAGTCTATTATTGAAAGTTTGGACTTGAAGGCCTTTTGGAATCTCATGGTGAGGACATTTTCGGAGCAAATCTTTGTACCTTTCCCAAGCTTCGTAGAGAGTTTCTGAGTCATGTTGTACAAAGGATGTGATTTCATTCCTCAGTTTTGCTGTTCTGGCTGGTGGAAAAATACTTTGTAAGGAATTTGGTGGCTAGAGTGTTCCAAGTTGTGATGGAACCTGCTGGTAGTGAATGTAGCCAAGCGTTTGCTCTATCTTTCAAGGAGAATGGAAAAACACGCAGTCTCATTGCTTCTTCAGCTGCTCGGTTGTAATTGAAAGTACCGTAAACTTCCAGGAAGTTGCTGATGTGGGCATTAAGATCTTCTATTGCATTCCCCCCAATTGAACTGACTGCTGTATCATCTGAATGCATGTTTTGATGTCACACGTATTTGCTAGTAATGGAGGAAGTACAATACAGGAAATAAAGCCGTCAACCACCGGAATAGTTCTGTCTCGAATGGGAATTGGTGGTGCAACTTCTAAAGGTTCAGGTTCCATGTTGACAATTGCTTCTTGGCCTTCTCTCATTTCTCTTCTTAACTGTGTGATGGTTCTTTCAATCTCTGGGTCAATTGGTCGGAGTTCAAAGCTTCTAGTTCGTCTCATGTAGCGTCTGAGAACCTGAAACACAAGAAAATAAAAATAATAAGAAAAAGAAAATTAGAAACAAGTAACGTATTCAACCCAAAAACTAAAAGTGAAAGATAAATAAGTCCCCGGCAACGATGCCAAAAACTTGACCAGCGTTGTCACAAGCGTATAACGCAAGCGCATGTATCGTTCAAGTAGTATAAAAAATATCGATCCCACGAGGATTTAATACCTAAGCTATTAATTTATGAAGTTAAATGTTTACGAGTATCTAATGGATTGATTGATTGGATGGTGATTTTAAATTTAAAAACAAGTAAATAAAATGGGGCGAAAGTAGGTTTAGGAAAATAGGGTTGTGAATCTTTCCAATATCTTTTAAAAGATGAAGTGGTTATTTTATATTTGTGTAATATATTGGTTTACTAACCTGGAACACGAAATTCTGCAAAAGCCTCTGTCGATGGTCGGATGCAAATACCCAGTGTAACCCAATTAATCATGTGTCTATGTCAACCAAGTTACCTGAATTCATTAAGATTAAATTCCAATTGTGGTTACCCCCGCTCGACAGGTATATGTCTATCCTGTAAGGAAATCTATTAAAGGGTTATCTATTCTCAAGGAAGATCGTGGGCTATTAAGTGTAAGGCTGAAACCTAAAATTCCTTTTTCAAGTTTATTTTAAGGTTACCAGATCAATCTTATTAATGGCCAGTTAATAAGAAGCATTAAGTTTAAGACTTAATAAGTAAACCTTTATATTACCCAAACTATAAAATAACCCCTTATAACCCGGTGATATTGGAATTCATCACAACCCCAGATAACGGACTTAGTTACGACACATATCTAAGGCTAATAAAAGCTTAAATAAAATAAAAGACATAAAGTAAATGCTAGAAATTAAATAAAGTAAATGCTGGAAATTAAAAATGTAAAAGTAAAATAAAAGAAAATGCTGGGGTTAGAGGATCCACTTTTAATATTTCAAAATTATAAATCTCTCTTATTCTCAATGTTTACCGATTAATTAACCAGACCATAAATGTGGTAATTTCATTTGTCTCAATTAAATCCAACCGACCATATAGGCGAAAACTACGTCTGAAATGAAAGAACCGACCATATAGGCGGTAAATAAGGTTGTCACCTAAACCGGCCATATAGATGGTAACTAATTAATCCAAATTTTAATTAAAATAAGGGAGATTAATCTAATTCATTATATTAAAAGTCTCACCTTTTCACCCCAACAGAATAAGATTACCTGCTCATGCTGTAAAAGAAAACACACAAAATTTTATTAATTAAATAAAAAAAATATAAGAAAACTTAAATAAATATACAAGACACTTTCCTTTGGGTTTTCATGGAGAAATGCTTCTAAAGAAAGCATGAAAAATTTACAATGTTTAGCTTGGTATTTATAGGAAAATCTAAAGGCTTCCACCGATTTCTCCACCAATTGCTCCATCAAACATGGCACCAAACATGGCACCAAATCCTCCACCAAAGTTTGACATTTTTTATTTTTTATTTTATTTTTTTTATTTTATATTTTGAAAATGACTATAGTAATTACAAAAAATACACTAGATTATTCATCAATTTCGGTCTTGCAAACTTTAGAATTCAAAAATATTTAAAACTTCAAAGTTGTAGATTTTTGTGTCTTCTTTAATCTGGAACTTGAATCAACTCAATCGGATATCCGATGAAAACGTTATGGTCAAAATATAAAACTTGCACAAAATTGGAATTTAGGACTGCACTTCGTGACGTATATGGTAAATTTCCGTTTTCACCATTTTTTTGCTCCGGATTTCATTATTTTAGCCCCGGGTTGATTCCATAAGTCCCGATACTTTATTTATCTACAAAATACATAAAAGCACATCAAAACGTTTATCAAACCTGAGAAACTAAACAAAATATTAGGTAAAATGGGCGGTAAATATTGATATATTTTCTGCTCATCAACGACTGTTAGTAATGTCTCAAGCAACCTATATCGACAAGATTCTTGTGTGATTTGGTATTCATAATTCCATGAAAGGTAATTTACCTTTCAGGCATGGAATTCATTTGTCTAATGAACAGTCTCCTAAGACACCTCAAAGAGTTGAAGAGATGAGACATATACCATATGTTTCAGCAGTTGAAAGTCTTATGTATTCTATGTTATGCACGAGACCGGATATCTGTTTTGCAGTGGTTGTAGTCAGTAGGTTTCAATCCAACCCAGGATTAGATCATTGGGAAGCTGTGAAACATATTCTCAAGTATCTTCAGAGAACGAGAAATTATATGCTTGTATATACAAGTCAGGATATGATTCTGAGAGGATATACTGACTATGATTTTCAGTCGGATGTCAATTCTAGGAAATCAACATCTAGATCAGTGTTCACCCTATGTGGTGGGGCTATAGTATGGAGGAGCATTAAGCAGTCTTGTATTGCTGACTCCACCATGGAGGTTGAATGTGTAGCAGCTTGTGAAGTAGCTAAGGAAACAGTTTGGCTCCGTAATTTCTTGGCAGATTTGGAAGTTGTTCCAGATATGGATAAACCACTCACACTTTATTGCGATAATAGTGGTGCAGTGGCGAACTCTAAGGAACCAAGAAGCCACAAGAGGGGTAAGCATATTAAGAGGAAATATCACATCATCATGGATATAGTGCAGATAGGAGATGTCGATGTCATGCAGATTCCATCTGTAAACAACCTAGCTGATCCGTTTACAAAGACCATATCGGCTAAAGTGTTTGAAGGTCACCTAAAGGGTTTAGGATTACATGATTTGCTCTAGTCCGAGTGGGAGATTGTTGGGATTTATGTCCCAGAGCTTCATGTATTGTAAATGGAATTGATTATTGTAATAATATTAAATGCATTCATTTTATCAAAGTTGTTTGATTTATATCGTATATTATCCAATTATCTTGTTTACCTTGATTACTCTTGTACCTTTAGACTTGTGTATGTTTGATGCACGAGAGGATTTAAGTCTGGAGTTAGTAATCCAAAATAGTCCATAGAGAGCAAACAAAGATGGTACTTTGTTTGTGGTCTATATATAGTTACGGTCCATTCTATACTTGTATGACGACCTTGATCCGGGATCGTTCATGTAGTGACATGGTAATAGAGGCACCTTGTATGATGAGATCATGTAGGAATGGACTCAGATAAATATGAATTTCTTTTAATATCCTCTAACCGAAGAAATTCATTTTCTCTAATAGATGGTCATATATGGATTCGATCTTAATCCAGAGTGTATTACGATCTCCTGCATGACAAGCTATGTCCTTCGATTTACAATGGTGAGGCTGGTGTTGCATTCCCGGCCAATAACTACGTACTTTGGGGATATGGTTTGGTATGTAGCTGTGAACGTTTTACATAGATATGGAATTCACTCTTTCTTATGAGAATCAGAGTTAATAATTCATAGATATTTAATTCATCTACGGTAACAGGAGTTCAACTTCGAGTTTTTAGTGGAATAACGCGGAGTTAATAATTCGTAATATTTGATTAAAGAGTTTAATTAATATTTCGGAATTATTGGAGCTCGGAATCGTAGGTCCATTTGGTCCCCGTGCTAGCTCGATTAACTGTAGCAAACCTAATATAATTAGATTGTCTAATTATATGCTCACATTATATTTATTTATATATTATTAATGAGATTAATAATATTAATAATATTTATTTTCACAAATGAAAACTATGTTAAATTAATTTAACTTAATGTTTTTTAGAATTCTTTGATTATGAGTTAATCAAGTCTTGATTATGAGATAATCAAGTTAGTAATAATTATGAGATAATTACTACAACATAATTGAAGGTAAATAAAACATTTTTAAGATATTGATTTTTATTTACCAATGGAGACAAAGCCATATGGCTTACCATGTCATCCAAGCAATTATGTCTATTAGGTGGCATGTATACACCTAATATATTTGTCATTAGCTAATGCATTATATGCTTTGGTATGGCCTCCACATTTCTGTGTTTACCATTGAAAGAAAGCATTGAATGCTTAATGAAAAAGCCATGGTCTTTAGCTTAACATTTCTTATGCTTTGGTATGGCATTCACATTTTTGTGTTCGCCATTATAAGAAAGCATTAGATGCTTAATGACAAGGTTAGTTGGCTTGTATAAGAGAATATAATCTCTACCATTTCTCTCACTTCCTAAGGTTAAAACTTTGCATTCATTCACACAATTGTTGTGAAATTCCTAAAGCCAAACACCATTGTGAAATCTTAGTTCTCTAAATAGTTTAGAGATTTGATATTAGTGAGTGAAGCCCACACTTCGGTTTGTTGGTTTCGAGTCATAGTACGGAAGATCGAGTGGTTAATCCAAGTGTTGGACACCAAATGATTGATCTTGACTACTACAACAAAAGGATAAGGCAAAGAAAATTTTGAAGATCCATACCGGACCCGGTGCCACCACAAGAAACTTCCACCGCGCAAAAGGAAACGGTTTCCTACACCTTCTCCTTGGACCGGATTTGTGAGCTCGGGTACTTTTGGTCGGGCCGGTAGCAGTTTGGGTAGTTCGGCAGATCATTTGACCAACCTTTTGAAGTCCGACATATGATCATGGATAGTTTGGACTTTTCCCTCTGGCATACACCACTATTTGAAAGCTCTTTACAGGCTGGCTTCATTATATTGCACGTGGCAATGGAGAAAATAGGGTGATGTGGCAAGCCTCAGGTTGCAGGTTTGCTTTCGGTGAAGATAGTCTTGGGACAGAAAGCCCGTCAATCAGCCAAAGAATCACGTGGATGACATCAAGAAAGCATGGGAATAATATTGTAATTCTCTTAGTATATAAAGGAAAGTTAGTTTCATTTGTAGGGGATAGAAAATTTTGTAATAAAATAGGGAGCACTATTTGTAAAAAGATACATAGACAAACAGCTCAGTTTCTTTAGGCCCTTCCTCAAAATAGGTCGGCCGAGCTCGGTTTGGTAATAAAAAGCAACCCTCCACTTTGTGCCCGTGGCCGTAGGCTGGATTTACTCTGCCGAACCACGTTAAACTCTCTTTGTCGATTTTGTGTTCATTTTTCCTTTTGCTACATTTATTTTTGGTCTCCCATAACCAAAAAAAATCAAGTTGAAGGAGGATTATCTCGGGAGAGTTATCTCGAAACTGCTCCTGGGATGAAAATCACTATCAACAGTTGACGCCGTCTGTGGAGAAAGAATAAAATAAAACTTATGTAGTGAGACGATGGCAGAAGGCGGAAACCATGGGTCGTATGAGAGTTCAGTAGCATAGTGGTCTGGGAAAATGAAGGAAGAAAGACTGGATGAAAGGGAAAAAGAACGGACAGAAGCTAGTCAAAATGGAAAGAGGAAAGGATTTGTAAGGAGAATGAAGGTTGACGATAGTGGTAAAGGCAGTGGAAGGAATGCCCAAAGAGTTAGGACAGCAGTAGCTATCCTTTTTGAGCTGTAGAATGAAATGAAAAAGGGATACCAATGATCACCCACTAGGACTAAGCTGTAGAATGAAATATAACATAAAAAATGGGTGACTTTTTCCCACCGTCGCTTGTAACAGAACAAGTTCCTCCAAGGGAAGGGCGGTGGCTGTTCGGCCAGCTAAGTCCTCAGTTGCACGGTGTGGGTAGTGCTCAAGGATCGGCTAGGGAACTAGTCTGCTGAGGGCACGAGGTCGGCATCCATCAGGGCCCCCCTTCGTTCAACGCAGTAGCCTCCCCGAATGGGAGGAAAAGAAAAAAAGCTCATGGGGCGGGCCACAAGGAGTCAAAACATAAGATCTCGACCGGATTCCCCGATCTGCTCAAAAGTGATTTTGGAAGGCCTAGTTAAGGGATTCCTGTCAACACGGTTGAGAAATTTCAAAATCAAGTTCAGACTAGAATATGTGTCGGACCACAAGACAAGGACCAGAAATGATTGTAAAAGCCTCTCTTAAAATGACCCGCAAAGAGTTGTAAGAAGGGCAGTAGATCCCTTGAATATGAATAAGACTTTCTCTTTTGAATTAAAAAACTTGTCCACTTTACTTGTTTATTAATTGAATACGAAATCCATGTTCAATATTATTGGGATGTGCTCGATGCAAAGGGGTGATCGATAGTTAGGAAGGGCACCAAGCCCGTGGCACACTAATCACGTGTGTCATTACCAAACTCTCGGGTGGAAGTGTTCCGACCTGACTCCTTCCATTTTTGAGGATCCAGAACGCATCAAGGGATGAAGTGCATGTGGGAAAAGTATGAACCCCTCGTGGCATGCCAAACTCGGGTGTCATTATCAAACTCCCGAGGCCGGAGCGGTACTACCCCATGACTCGTATTTTTGAGGAACTACCTCAGGATGGCGAACATGGGGAGATTTTTTCCCTAATGAGTTATCTGCCTAATCGAGCTTCTGTACCACCTCGGGATGGCGAACATAAGGAGGTTTTTTCCTCATTGAGTTATCTGCCTAATCGAGTTCATGCACCACCCAAGGATGGCGAACATTGGGAGTTTTCTTCCCCCGTGAGTTAATCTGCCTAACCGCCTCCGATCAGGAGAAACATAGCATGGGGAGGTTTCTGCCCTCATTGCATTTGCAGACTCCAGATCTGCTCAGCATAAGGAGGTTTCTACCCTCATGGCTGTGGCCGCTCACCGATCCATAGCCCGATTAGCCGGGATGTTGAATTGTAAGGTTCAAAATTGTGTTTTGGGAGGCATCAGACAATACGCTGCATCGGGGCACCCGAGTTGTTATCTTTTTGCGTCTATGTGGTGTGTGTGTTAGGTCACCTCTGTTGTGCTAACCTTGTCTTGTTTCCATTTTGTTTTTGCTGATGTCCGGCAATGGGACGCCCACGGCGGAGTCCGCGGAGCCTCGGAGGTTGAAATTCTTCCC
>SKCR01037468.1:0-176781 GCA_019454045.1 Zanthoxylum bungeanum
CTCTGAATCACCAGTTTTCCCCATGAAAATATGATAACTTGTTGTCTTATCCGCAAGAATAGGGTGTCATCTTCCGGAGCACGCCTCGCCATATGCTCGGTCTTCATGAGGTCGGTCATGATAGTCTTTTGAGCTGAGAATGCTGCTACCGATCTGATAATTGCTCGGTCATCTAAACCCAAGTGCTCGGTTACCGATCATAAAGTGCTCGGTCACTTATTGTTTGGCTCTTAGTGGTCGGGTCGACATTAATGATTTTGATCGAGAAGGGAATTACCCTTTTTACCCCTGCCGTACTCCTTAAATAACATAGGTCTTGAAAACACCATCAACAGTGGTATCTCAAGTCGAAGGACCATTATGCTACTCGACTCGAGAAGATTCCTATTGATGTTGGTGTACCATCTATTAGGTAATCTTCAGTGAGTCGTTCAGTGTTTATCAAATAAACACCTATATGTCTATACGAGTCTCTCGAGACTCATGGTTCATTAGGATAAACCATCGGACCAAGTCACGATATATGAAATGTACTTGTTGGAGTTTCTACGGTCCCGAGGATCGAATAACAAGCATAAAACACATGTGAATACATCGAAGAAAGTTACGGAATACTTACATCGATCGGTTGAGCGATGCGGCGAACACAAAAAACTATTATGCCCTTCTTTGACAGTCACGGCAGTGAGCAGTTTTTCCTCTCCAAGATTCGGCTTTGGTCCTCCATGCAAGCTCAAAGCTTGTGATGAAATGATTCAATGCACACGGGTGGGTTTCCCTATCACCTACGGACGACTCCGGATGTGTGCTAGCACCTTGATTTTGCAACAAAATCTTCACATTTCCTCTCCTACAACTCTCGGCAGTGGCAGAAACAGAAGAGAGAAAATGGAGCCCATTGGGCGTGAATGAGAGGGAGAGAAAAAGAGAGAGTGAGTTGTGTGATGGTTATTTGAAAAAGTGTATATCTAATACCACTTTTGATTTTCCAAAAAATCAATTAATTGATTTCAAAAATCAAAACAAATACTAAACATTTAAAATATATTAAATGTCTATCATGCCATCACACTTGAGTATATTACACTCCACCATCAACTTCCATCAAGTCACATCACTCAATCAATCAAGTGACAAGTTGTCACATCACTCAAAGTGACTAATGATTTGACGCTTGATTTGACTTGCGTGCCGCACTCGAATTCGAAATGCGAATGCGCTCGCAAACAATCCCGGGCTCAGGTTCGCTAATTCCAAATTAATGAATTTTCCGTTGCGACGTAATTAATTAATTATGCATAGCAAAATCACTATTCACGTCGCTAACGAATTAATTCTAAATTAACTCGTTCGCCCGAATTAAAATCTAATTTTAATTCCGCGTCGAAATCCAATTTCGTATAATATATCAAATATATTATTTTATCGATTAATTCCAAATTAATCGTTATCTCTCTTTAAATGATATTTTATCCCAGATAAAATATCTCCGTAATTAATCCCAGATTAATTTTCTCTCTCATCCAATTAATCCCAGATTAATAAAGTGCGAGTCATACGTCATCGGTGAATCTTCGGGAAGCGACCCATGAGATCCCCGGATATGTTGGCAGTAAATCGGGTCTTCGGACTATCCGAACACGTAAGTACCTAGTACTACGTTTGTACCGATTTACAAGACAAGGTTGGCTTCTAGCAAAGCGCCATGCCTACCCAATTCTCCAGAAATATCCTTACAGGAATATAGCGATCTATATCAGGCGTAGTATACTTAGTATTGCGTATTTCGATCCAGTATCGAATGTCACGTGCTAGGCCTGGGGCTGGAATTGTGTCTGCCCCATACGAAGCACATGTCGGATGTCTGATAACTAGTCTCTATAATCGGATATACATGACCTAGTCATAATATCCCGATGACTGCAGTACTTAAGAGCACCAGAACCGTATCCTACGTGACATCATCTCCACTATGACTGGAGTGATACTTCCGTCTTGACATCACACCCAATACACTACGATTCTCGATATACCCAGAAGAGGCGTACACAGAATCGGTTAAAGCCCTGGACGACCAAAACCAAAGCATATTGATTGTCGCAAGTATTAGCGGTGCAAGTCTCAGGTTAAGACCAAATACACCTACCCTGATTTCGGACTTCCATAAACACATAGTCATACTACCAATGGAATTCCGAAGGGGTCTATCCAGAGCGAAGCTGTTTTCCGTACCATCGGTAAAACACAACCTCCTATTACACTTGCATGAGTATCCTATACCCAAATATATGAGAACTATGCCATTATGCCCTCACAACGCGCACAAGTGTAATACTAGTCTTTTACGCATTTATCGATGTCCAATCTCGATAATACTCTGACTAGGGATATTTAATGATTAATCCTTCATGGACTGATATTGTCTCATATCATCTCAATCCAGGAACTAATCATATGGACCTCCTATCATTTATACATCTAGGTGATCTAATCACAAATGATAAGAGATCAATCTCCTTTGTCACATAGTTAATTTGTACAACAACACCATGATCTGTACAAATAGTGACGCTATGGGTCATAATTGTCCAACAATCTCCCACTTGGCCTATAGCCAGTCACTCGAGTGTCTATCACCCGAACTATGTACGGTTTGCTCAAACTGCTGAGGAAAGGCTTTCGTCAACGGATTTGCATGATTATCGTCTGATGCGATTTATTCGATCATCACATCGCCACGATGTATGATCCGAACGAATCAGATAAATAGTCGAAGTATATATATGGATCGTTGATGAGACCATTAATTCTTTAGCCTGTGCTGACGCCTAGCTCAGCTGCTAACAGAACTATATCTAATCTAATTAGATTTGTAATTGACCCAGATGGCTTTTATTGCTGCCTCAACTGCAGCAATAACCCGCATTTGTTGTTTATTGGGTAACAGTATCTTGTTTGGAAGATTTCCAGCTCACTGTACCGTTATTCAAACTGTATAGTACCGTTTGGCGACTTATAGTCGTTTTTATCGGTTTAGGAAACTTGCTACAGTGATCCCAGTCACTTCAAGTTCTCATTCTCCATAGTTTAAGACAGCATCCTTAGTTCTCTAAGATACTAACGGATGTTCTTAACATCAATCCAGTGACTATCACTTGGATTGGTCTGATTGTGACTCCATATGCTCAAAGCGTATGAGACACCAGGTCACGTACATTTTTCAATGTACGAGTTCTCGGAGAGTTTTAACTTTAAATCTATCCTAGTAGATCTTTATTCCTAGAATAAAGGTTGTTTCTCCCAAGAATTCTACGGAGAATTTTCATGAAAGCCAAGCTTTCACCGATTGTTTTATGGGAATATCATTTCCAAGAAATGACATATCATCATTATTAGGACATTTATTATCATTGCGCTCCCACTAACCTTCTTATATACACAAGAATCATTTATGTTTTGAATTAAATCATAAACTATTATGATTACATCAAAACGATAATTCCAAGAACCTAATGCTTGCTTCAATCCAAACATGGATCGAATAACCTGCAAACCTTGTTTGCTAGTTTTGGTATGACAAAACCGTCAAGATGTTGTAAACATCCTCCAAAAGGTTTCCGTTTAAGGAAAGCGATTTTGACGTTCAGCTGCCATATTTCATAAATGAAACATGCAGCATCAGCAAGCATTATCCAAATGGATTTAACCATGGCAACGAGAAAAAGGTTTCGTCGTAATCGACACAATGTTGATAACGATACCTTTTCGCTACAAGCCTAGCTTTGTACGTTGGTATGTTGTCATCCATGTATGTCTTCCTTGAAGACTTATATAGTACCAATAGGCACAATGCCTTGCGGTACATCAACTAGTGTCCAAACATAGTTGATATACATGGAATCCATTTCGGACTTTATGGCACTTTGCCATAATAGGGAGTCGATACCTTGTATCACTTCCTCATACGTAGTCAGTTGGTATTCCTCAATAAGATTAACATCTTTATGAGGTGAGATCACAAACCCATACCCCAGGTTGTTTTCTGACTCTCTTCGACCTACGCAGTTCTTGTGTATTCGAAGATTACTGGTACAGTTTCATCCTTGATGAACTGTTTGTTTTCCATTAAGGACTTGGTGCCATGAACAGTATTACTCCGATTTTCATCGAGTTTTACTATCCTCCCACTTAACACTGCATATCGGTATTCCTCTTAGGAAAACCGCATGGCGAGCAACAATTAAATTGTTCTCTAGTGAGATGTATAAGCACTATGTTTATGGTTTCCCTAGGATAACCTGCAATTGGCACTTATCCAATTTGGGTTTTAGTTTGGTATCATCCAAACGTATGCCTAGCATCCCAAATCTTCAGGAGTGAGAAAACCCAGTTTCTTTCCCGTTCATATCTTATATGAAGTCTGTCAAACAGATTTTTATGAAACCTTATTCAAAATAAGTTCTGCACTGTTTATGCTTATCCCTTGAAGGAAATGGTAGCTCAGAGCGACTTATGATTAACCTTATCATGTCTAACAAAATTCGGTTTATCCGTTCGGACACACCGTCAAATTGACGTGTTCCGGGAGGAGTCCTCATTGAAAGAATACTATACTCTTTCAAGTATACGAGAAACTTATTGCTTAATTATTTTCATCATGGTCCAATCGTGATGTTTTATTACTTTAGCCGATCTGTTTGTCTATTTCGTGTCGAAACTTTAAAAGTTTCCGATTCGTGTTTCAAAAGAAACACATAACCATAACGCGATGCCACATCCGTAAAGGTCACAAAATATTCATATCCACATCTAGCCTAGCTAGACATGGGCCCACTTACGTAACTATGAATGAGGGCTAACAGATCGGTGGCACTTGCACTTTTACCAAGTAAAGGTGTTTTAGGCACTTTGCCCAATAAACTAGATTCGTAGACATTATTTGAATAGAATCAAATCCGTCCTAGTATCCACTCTTCAAAAGTGTGGATATACGAGTCTCGTTTAATTGTGTCCCAGACAACAATGCCACAAATAAGTCTTATCTGATCAAATCAGTTTGAGCTATTTATTTGTCATGTCATACGTTTGAGATTTATTTATATTCAAAATATAAATACTGTTATTCACATCTAATGTGTTTATCTCAATATCATCTTTATATAATAAAACACTTTAGTGTTCTAGAATATAAAGGTACACTCCCAACGAGTTATACTCGATATAGAGATAATGTATCTAGTCAAACTAGTTACATTATTACAGTTTCCTAATTTAAGTACACACCCGAAGGGTAGTTCCTAAACTTAGGTATCTACGGTTAAAACAGCGACTTTCGTCCCGTTTCCGATTCGTAGATTAATCTCATCTAAAGTCAGTATCCTGCTCATAGCAGATTCTGCCCATCAATACATATTTATGTACCACTATTTAGTATCTAAAATCCAATTTCAATACTAGTAGTGAACTTAATTATGACAAACATATTTAAAGTCAGAGCCTTGCCCGTCTTCAATTCCTTCATGTCTGCCTTGTCCATACGACAGTCATTTTTCAGTGACCCCGTTTGCCACAATTTAGGCAGACATTTTGGGATATGTCCTTTATCTTCCCAGAAGATTATAATGATTTTGCCTTTGCCCTTTTCAACATTCCAGAAGCCTTTGGCCAAGCCTTGGGTTTCTAGAATATCGAAGTGAGATGCGCCTTGCGCTTCTTGCCTTAATGCAAACTTTGGCTTTGGCTCCTTGAGCATAGCCATTAACTCTTCAAGAGTTTACTATTGCAATTTAATACTTCTAAGATCTAAGAATAGATCTATGAATATCCTTCAATTTCATTATCATACTTTAAGGATCTAATCCTTAGTTCTGATGACGAAATTAAGGAGTCTATTTGGCAAGCATTATGGATTAAGCACTAAAGTTATCATCACATGAATCTTCCAAAGATTATGCTCTACTATTTGCTTAACTCTGGGCTTAGGCTTAAGATGTTATTTTATCAAATAAAGTAACTTCTTAATTTTCAGGACTATCCTGAAATTTTATTCCCAATTTGAAAAATAAAGTCGTTTAAACACATTTTAACCCAGGATTATGTTTTAAACACTAATCTTTCAATTTTATCTTGATTCTAATAGTCCAACTATTTAATCAACGATGTCAGGTACTATTTAATATAATGATTACTATAGTCCAACTATATAATCAACTATACTTTTAATTTGTAAAATTCAATTATATTGATTACTATAATCCAATTATAAAATCAACTATTAATTGAAATAGTTTGAATACAGTCCAACTGTTTAATTAAAACAACATTAAATATTAGTCCAACTAACATTTAATTTATTTGACGAATGATATTTGAATTGAGCGCGTATGGCAAGTAACTAAACGAATATTGCAAATTCAACTCTTGCCTCCCATTATTTTTCGGCGAGCATCTAACCCTCTGTCGAGTACTCGGGAAACCTGTTTCCTAGTAGGCTATGATCCCGTTAAATATCACACAATCTTGACTTTGGCCAACAAATTGTATGATAATTAACTAGGTAGATCTCTAAGATCAATTAGATCCAATCTAATTCCTAGATCCAGTAGGTGGACATCCAAGTCCGAAACATATATCTTATATATGCCAATATATCCAATATATTACCTAACCTTTTTCCTCTGAATCAACTAAGCCTTGGCTTTGGCACAACAAACTTAGTGATCCCAGTTAAGCAGAACCCATTGACCATGGAAAGCTTCGTAATCAATGTCGATGGACAAGAAGTGGTCTTGACTTTGGCCAACAAACCACAACTTGGACAAGACACCGATATGGAACAAAGCTCTCATGATTCAAACACATCCTCGACGGACAAAGGCCTTGAATTTGGCCAACAGACCAATGCCAGTCTCGGATCTTGAGTAAGAATCACTCAATGGAAGGAAAAACACTTAATATTTTACGAGGGTTTTTCACGTGCAAATTGGCAACCAATTTATTATCTTTGTTAAGGTCTCATCATCATACACCCTTAAACATGCATTCTAAATACATAATAAAGCACGTATAATAAAATAATAATAATATGCAGATGGATACTTAACACATTGATCCTAGATCAAATCTCTCTATTTCCTCTCTCCCGCTAGCACATGTATTACTTCTACCCATTACACTACACTTTTATAGAAACCTCATTTACATTGAGGGGAATAGGTGAGAAGAGAAATACACAGAGTCAAAGAGGTAATAGGCTGGACACGCAGGTCCAATTAATAAATTCTAAATTTATTACAATAATTTCTAAAATTGCCCCACTCATCTAATATCCATCCGATATACATTATTCTTGCATCGCAACCATGTATTCACACAAGCATGTTATCAATCAATCTAATCAAATTAATTAATCTGATAATTAATGACCATCCAATATTCAAACAACGATTTGATTTTGCGCGAGTCAAACTCGTTTTTGCGAATAAGTACTCAAAGTAAGAATTCTTGAATTAAATTAAACTACAAAATTAAATCCAATTAAATTTGTATTTAATACTAATTCGCTATTTAATTCCAAATTAAATATTACACTTTATTAATAAACCTTTTACGACTTAAATTCCAAATTTAATCGTTACGGGTCTTAAAGCCCGATTAACATCCAACGTTAATTTAATTAAAGTCCAATGGACTTTTAATTAATTTCTTAAGGCGTGGACTTTTGGTCAACTCGGGTCAAACCCAATAACCAAAGCCCAATCAAGGAATAACCCCATAAGCCTAGAAATCAATTTAGGCCCATTAGGCCCAATTAAACTTTAAAGGTCCATTAGTCGCATTTGGACTTTATGGAAACGGTTTTGGGCCCAATTGGATCCAACCAATTTAGCCTAAACCTAACTTGGTACAACCAAGCCCAATTAGCCCATTTACAACTTTTAACCCCAATTTCCAAAATTAGCCCAAATAATTAAATTCCAAAAAATCCAATTTCACAATTTAATTATATAAAGTGTATAGCATAATTATTTACATAAATCAACATTTCCAAATCATCAATTTACACAACTAATCATGCTCTTTAACATTAAAACATGTCCAACACATTTTAACAAAAAATCAAACTCATATACATGCTTTAAGCTCTCGACATTTTGGGTAATTTGTGTCCGATTTGGTTTCAATCCAATTAAATCCACAATCGACATTAAATCAACATACCCAACATGATTCCAACTCATCCAATGATTAAAATAAAAAAACACCAAGACATTTAGGGCACTTATCCATTCGGCCAAGCCAAAGAATTTGGGGAAAAATGTTCTAAACATAATTTCTTGAAATTGATCCAATGATTCCAACTATGCATGGAATCTAATGAAGAGGACTCAGCTCAGTGGGTGCGCGTTCGCGTAGCGTTCGGGAACGCGTGCGAACGGTAAACAGAAGGTTCGCGTTCGTGTAGCGTCCGAGAACGCGTTCGAACGGAACCAGACCTGATACATTATGAAACTAAGAAAGTGCGTGTGCGTTTGTGTAGCGTTCGTAAACGCGTTCGAACGGTAAACAGAAGGTTCGCGTTCGTATGGCGTTTGATACGCGTTCGAACATAAATGAAACAGAATGCTCTCGTTCGTGGGGCGTTTGTTAACGCGTTCGAACGGAAATGAAACAGAATGCTCGCGTTCGTATTGCGTTCGTGAACGCGTTCGAACGTAAATGAAACAGAATGCTCACGTTCGTATGGCGTTCGTGAACGCGTTCGAACAAAAGTAAGACCTGATGCATGACAAGGCAAAATACATGCGCATTCGAGTTGCGTTCGTAAACGCGTTCGAACGGGAACAGACCAGATGCATGAAATGGGACGCAATACATAAACGACAAAATAAAAGGACGGGGCGCGGCGAAGTACTGCCGTAAAGGTGGCCTTTTGGGGCTCTTGATCTCTCAAAGAGAGGACCTTTATACCAACATACTAAGCCCATGCGCTCGACTGAATCATGCATACATAGAATGAAAAGCAATAATATTAAACATCGTGTGCCCGATTGAACGTATCTTGTATCCAACCGAACACACATCAACCGGCGCGGCGAAGCCTCGTGGTAAAGGGCTTTAGCCCCTCCCCATAGGGGATCTCACATCGCACTTACTAAGCCCATGCACTCGGTTGAACCATGCATACGAAAATAAAGACAATCATATCAAACTAAGTATGTCCGATTGAACGTATTTCGCATTCAACCGAACACACATCAATCGGTGCGGCAGAGCATCGTGGTGAAGGATTTTAACCCTCCAATTAGGGAACCTTTCATCGCACTTACTAAGCCCATGCACTCGATCGTATCATACGGGAATAAACAACATGCAGAATTTAAATGACAAGAATTAAATAGACCAAAGCAACACAAAACAATAGAAGGTGCCGTTTACTCAAGTGGTACGTGGAGTTGTGTCCCAAGTACAGACCGCACTACCGTCCATTCGGATTCGGATACGGAATTTACGTCTGGGTTTCCATCCTATATACCACAAGAGACAACACTCTTCCATTCATCCAATACCCACAATACACATCATACACACAACGAATGCCACAAATACAGGAAATATAATCAAAAATAAATGACCAGAAATTAAATAAGAATAAGTGTGAAAGATACCCTCAGGTCTAACCTTTTAAGCTGTCTCTCGGACTCGCGTTCCACGAAGATCGGAAGGGGTAAAGCTCCGCAACTCTTCTGGTTCATTGGTTTGCTTCTTCCTTCGCTGTTCGGCCACTCAAGCTACTGTTCCGACTCCGTTTTGCTGCTGTTTCCTTATGGTTTTGCTGCCGTTCCCTCTGTGTTTTCTGCTTACTGTTGGTGGACTGTTTTGATGTTCTTTTTGGTGTGGTTTTGTGTGGTTATTTCAAGGATTGTAAGTGTCTTTTATGTTACTGTTTTAAGGGATTTTAAGGACTGTTTTGGTGTGGTTTAGGCTGCTGTGTTTTGTATGATTTTCGGTGGTGGTTAGGGGTTGTTTTGGTGTAATTTTCGGTGGTGTGAGGGTAAGGATCAAGGGAGTGATATGCTTGTGATGTCTAGTATTTCTTGCTATAATTCTTGTGTAAATTGTGTGTATGAGCTAGAGAGATTGGAGACCAGGGGTGGCTAAGGTTAGGGGTTGTTTATATAGAGAAGGGCTAGGGCTTCACCTTGTCTCACAAGGAAGAGATTTTGGCATTAAAGAGGGGATAAAATTTGGTGTTTGGCAAGGAAAGTCAAAGATTGAGGGGGGACAAACTTGGTTTAGATTAGGAAGTTGTAATATTAGATTGGTGGATGTCTTATTAGATTAGGAAGTCAAATATATTGATTGGCTTTAATTGGTTAGGATTGATTTTAATTAGGTATATCTTCTTTTTAGTTTTAGTATATAATATATTTGATTTATTTATATTAGGCATGATTTTATTTTATGTTTTATTTAATTGGTAAATGATTTAATATTTTATTTAATGTTTAATATTATTTATTTAATTTGGGATGTGTTTTATGGGCTTTGGGGGGCCAAATGGGCTGGGGTGTGAGGCTAGCAGCAAAACCAGAATTACCGACACCGTTCGAACGCTTACTCGAACGCGGCACGAACGTCCGCAATCTGCCTGAGGTTCGAACGAAGTAACGAACGCAGCACCAATGAAGACAGTGAACTTGCAGAATGAACTTGATGACATGCTTATTCCGAATTTCCCCTTCCGACCTCCGTTTCCCGCAATATTCTTAGCTAAAAAGGTAGTGCCTCCAATTGAGACTCATCATCGGGTTTCACATGCGAAAATGCAATGCCTACAGTCGCCCCCACTTTGATGGGACTTGTGCAGTGTGTGACTTTGAACAATCCTATCAAAGTTATGCAATGCATTTTTACTTACCTGGCTCGGCTGCCGCCTCGAGTTGAGTTAATACTGCAGCGGACCTCGATCCTAGGACGCGTCCCAATAATTGCAACTGACAACGGGGGCACCTCGACCCTGGGCACCTCGACCCAACACCGCTGACTATAGGGACCTCGCCCTTGAACTGATGATGTAGTGGGCACCTCGACCCTGGGCACCTCGACCTAACACCGCTGACTACTATAGGGACCTCGCCCTCGAACTGATGATGTAGTGGGCACCTCGACCCTGGGCACCTCGACCCGGAACTACAACTGAAAACGGGGGCACCTCAACCCTGGGCACCTCGACCCAACACCGCTGACTATAGGGACCTCACCCTCGAACTGATGATGTAGTGGGCACCTCGACCCTGGGCACCTCGACTCGGAACTACAACTGACAATAGGGGCACCTCGACCATGGGCACCTCGACCCAACACCGCTGACTATAGGGACCTTGCCCTCGAACTGATGATGTGTTTCCATACCTGGAGATGACATGATATGGGCCTCGCCCCCAAGCTGATATGGGCCTCGCCCCTTTGGACTCATCCCAAAAACTGAAATTACGTTGACGTTGCTTGGCTTATTCCTGCCGCTTTCTTCTTTCTTTGAACCTGCGAACACAAAACAGAAACAAACACAAAGAGAATGCAATGTTACGTGTATGCATGAATGATTTTCCTATTCCGTTGGGTTAGATCTTCTGTCGATCCTTGTGGTGACTGCTCAGTCTTCTCTCCCTCAGGCAAAGTATTGCTTTAAACTGTCTACGTTGATCGGTTCGGTGAACTCGTTTCCTTCCAAGTCTGATAGCTTCACTGCTCCATTTCCCATTACCTTCTGCACTATGTAAGGTCCTTCCCAATTAGGTCTGAATTTTCCTCTCGGATCAGTAGTCGACGGCCTCGACTGCTTAAGTACCGAATCACCCTTTCTGATCTTGGTGGGGCGTACTTTCTTGTTGAATGCCCGGGCTAGTCTCTTCTGATACAACTGCATGTGATACAAAGACTTCGTTCTCTTCTCATCCAACAATGCTAACTGATCAAATCTCTGTGCGGCCCATTCCTGTTCCGGTAATTCTGCCTCTGCTAATACCCTCAGGGACTGCATTTCCATTTCAATTGGCAATACTGCTTCCATTCCGTAGACTAAGGAGTAAGGTGTGGACCATGTTGCTGTTCTTACTGATGTTCTGTACCCCCACAAAGCATACGGTAATTTCTCGGCCCAATCTTTGCAATTTTCTGTTATCTTGGCTAAAATTGTCTTTATAGTCTTGTTGGCTGCCTCAACTGCCCCATTTGCCTGCGGCCTGTACGGTGATGACTTGTGGTGGCCTATCCCATACCTCTGTAACATTGCCTTGTCTCTCCTTGAAACTGGACCCCGTTGTCTGTCACTACATGATGCGGCATACCATACCGACAAATGAGGTTCCGAGCTATGAACTTTGCCATCTGTTTCGCTGTAACATTACGGAATGATTCGGCTTCCACCCACTTTGAGAAGTAATCTACTGCCACCACTATGAAGCGATGCCCATTTGATGCATTTGGTCGAATTTCCCCAATCATATCAATTCCCCATGCTGAGAAAGGCCACGGCTCTGACAACCCATGCAATTCTGTGTGCGGCAAGTGATTCAAATTACCATGTGCTTGACAGTCATGACAATGCTTTACCATCTTCGCGCAGTCTGTTTCCATGGTTGACCAATAGAAACCTTGTCTTACTATCTTGCGGGACAGATTCAACCCGTTCATGTGCGGACCACATACCCCGGCGTGTATTTCTTCCATTACATGTTGAGCTTCTTCTTTTCTCAAACACTTCAACTGAATACCATTTGCCTGCCTCTTGTACAGTTCCCCTTTCAAAGTCACATACTGGGAAGCTAACTTCTGAATGGCTATCCTGTCTTTTCTGCCTGCCCCTTCCGGGAATTCACCATGTTCCAGATACCTCTGAATGTCATAATACCAAGGTTTACCGTCGTCAACCTCAACTTCCAGAATTCTTTCTGTCTCATAAGCAGGTTTACTTGCTGTTGTCAGTACCAACGGTCTCATCACTAACTTCTCTGGATTTTCCCAAGTCGCTGCTAGTGTAGCCAATGCGTCTGCCATCTGATTCTCTTCTCTCGGTAGGTGCTGAAACTTACACTCGGGGATAACCTGTGCCAATTTTCTGAGGTGAAAAGGTAAGGCTTCAACCGTTCTTCCTTCAATTCCCATTCTCCTCGCATCTGCTGGACTACCAACATAGAATCTCATAGATTTCCACACTCCCGGCCTTCAAGGCTATCAATGCTGTTAAACCAAAAGCACATGCTTCATATTCGGCCATGTTGTTAGTCACCCTGAATGTCAATCTCTTGGCCAACGGTACAGTCTCTCCCTCGGGGGTCACTATCACGATCCCGATTCCGGCTCCCTTGTAATTCACTGCCCCGTCAAAATACATCTTCCATCTCTGAATTGTTATTGCTTGGATCTCTTCATCTGGAAACTCAAACTTATACTGATCCCCCTCAATAGGTTGCAATGCCAGAAACTCCGCTACTGCTCGCCCCTTAATCACTTTGAAGGTGAGATACTCAATGTCAAACTCTGTCAACAATACCAACCATCGGCCCAGTTTTCCCACTAGTGAAGGCACCGAATGAAGATATTTCAGAGGATTCTCCTTTGCCACTACCTGGATCTTGTATGACTGGAAATAATGCCGTAACTTTCTGGAAGCCCATACCACTGCAAGACATATCTTTTCAACTTCCTGATACCGAGCCTCATACGGAAGCAGCTTCTTACTCAGATAATACACTGCATGTTCTACCCCTGTCTCATCTGCCTGTACCATCATAGCCCCCAGTGCTTCTGATTCTATAGCCAAATACAATATCAAAGGTCTGCCCGGTCTCGGAGATTTCAATACAGGTGGCCTTACCAAGTACTCTCTGATTCTGTCGAAGGCGGTCTGACACTGTTCATTCCATCTCACTGGCTGATCTTTTCTCAACAGTTTGAAGATGGGCTCACATACCGATGTCAATTTGGCAATAAACCGACTGATGTACTGAATCTTTCCCAAGAATGCTCTGACTTCCTTTTCTGTATTTGGTGCAGGCATTTCTGTGATTGCCTTGATCTTTTCGGAGTCCACCTCTATTCCGCCCATTCCCACTGTATGACCCAGCAATTTCCCTGATGTCACCCCAAACACACATTTCTTGGGGTTAAGCCGCAGGTTATATCTGTCAACTCTCTGAAGGAACCTTTCTAATGCCTCAATATGCCCAACTCTTGTTTCTGATTTCACCATCATGTCATCCACATACACCTCTATCTCTTTGTGCATCAAGTCATGGAGAAGTGTAGTGGCAATCCGCTGATAAGTAGCTCCCGCATTCTTAAGCCCAAACGGCATTACCTTGTAACAATAGGTACCCCACTCGGTAACAAATGTTGTCTTGTGTTTATCTTCCTCAGCCATGAGAACCTGATTGTAACCTGAAAACCCATATGCAAACGAATACATAGCGGATAAAGCCGCGCTATCAACCAGAACATCTATATGCGGCAAAGGGAAATCATCTTTCGGACAAGCTTTGTTGAGGTCTCTGTAGTCTACACACATTCTGACCTTCCCATCTTTCTTCGGTACCGGTACTATGTTAGCCAACCATTCAGGATACTTTACCACTTCCAGGAACCCCACATCTATCTGTTTCTTAACTTCCTCTCTAACTTTCTCAGCCCATTCTGGCCTCATCCGTCGGAGTTTCTGTTTTACTGGCCTCATATTCGGATAAGTTGGTATTGTGTGCTGGGCAATGTTTCTGTCTACCCCAGGCATGTCCTCGTAGGACCAAGCAAATACTTTGGCATATCTGACCAACACTTCTTCTAGTTTCTCCCTCTCTTCGGAGGTTACTTCACTTGCAATCAAAATTTCTTTGGGGTTCTCAAGTGTACCCAAGTTAAATGCAATAGTTTTGGCTGAACTGATGTCAAATATGCTTGATTCATGCAGAGTAAACGGAAATGACTCAGGCAAGTAAGCAAAAGAAATGTCTTTATTATTGGATAATGCGGAAGTACATTCAAATAAATCAGGAAGGTAAATGTCTTCATCATCTATAGACACTTCTTCCTTTGCAATCAGGTCTTCCTCAGGCTTCTCATCCTCTTCCAGAGTCAGGCTCTCTAACTTCATCAGCTCTTCTTCCCAAATCTCTGTTTCCTCAGTTCCTTCAGTCAGTGGCTTCTCACCCAACAAATCCTGGAAGATCTCAAACCCAGGTACCACGATCCCATTGACTTCCACAGGTTCAGGCTCTCCTTGATACCCTGAAGCTTTCACAAAGCACTTCATCAGTCCCAGGCCCTTTTTCTTGACCTTTGGCTTTTCTTCGTCAGATTTGTACCCCAAACCCTTCCGAGTAGTCTGTCCTCTGAAATCCGTCAATTTGAACCTTTTCCCGGCTCAAACTTCATCTTCTCCATAATCCTAGCCACCCTAGGATCCACATTCCTCGAAAGTAGCTGACACCTGAAACCTCGTGAAAGGTTGTATCTCCAAGGCAGCCACGGCATTATCTAACTCAGCCCGGATGGTAACAACTTCTCCTCATACGGGAATTTGATCATCTGATGCAAAGTGGAAGGCACCCCCCAAGTTTGTGAAACCAAGGCCTTCCCAACAATAAGGCAAAAGTGGCTGGGATGTCCAGCATTGTGAACTCAACCTCATATTCAATCGGCCCTACCTTAACCATAGCCACAAAGGTACCCTCAACTCCCCGCTTACTGTCATCATAAGCCTTAATAGTCATACTGGAGGGGTCCAAGTCTGTTGCTTTCATACCCAATCTTGCCAGAATTTTCAACGGGCACACATTGATGGACGAACCGTCATCCACCATCACACATGAAGTTTTCTTGCCCCTCACCTCGGCCCTGATAAATAGAGGCCTGTTATGATTTCTTCCCTCTACCGGGAGTTCATCCTTAGAAAAGGATATCTGCAAAGCTTCTTTCTGAACTGACCCAACAAACATTGCGGGGTTAACATCCTCTGGTACCACAATCTTGCTCAAGGCCTCAACCATAGCCTGCCTATGCTCCCGAGATGCACATAACAGTTCCCAGATACTCACTTGTGCTCTAGTCTTCCTCAATTGCCTCAGCACTATATCCCCTTCAGTATTTTCTGCAGTCTCAACTACTTCTCTACCATCTGTCAAAGCTTCCTTCCCTTTTCCGCTATCATCATAATCCTTAATTGCTACAGCGCAAAATTTCACTTCCTCTTTGTTATGTTCAGAGAAATTAGGAAAGTTTCATTCATAACTCATCTTCATACGAGATGAATAATGGAAATGCTAGATCAAGTCTCTGATCATCTCACTAGCTATCCCAGATTCCCAGGCAAAAGGCTTGAGGGTGAAAGGATTTCAGACAAGGTCTTCTGGGAGGCCAGAATTGATCATGTAGGCTGTGGGGGTACAGCTCGGTAGTTGGGTAAGGGTTTCTGTGTGTGTCAGGCTGTTCTGTTTCTGGGTTGGGTATTTTCTTGGAGTCTATTAGGTCTTAGATTTCATGGCGGAGTCGGGCGCAGTTGTCGGTGTCATGGCCTTTTTGTTGTGGAAGTGGCAGTAAAGGCTTAGGTTATAATGTGATGGTAGGGGATTGGGTAATGGTTTGGTATCCAAGGTTTTAAAAGCCCTTGCCTCTTCAATTTCTCTAGCACCTTAGACAGGGGTCTTCCCAAGTTGGAAAACTGCCTGTTCCGGATAGCAGCATTTCAGCAGAAACGGGCTTTGTTCCCGACGTTCCCCCAATGGGCCTCCTGTTCAGACCATAGAATTTTCTATTCTCGGCCTCCTCTTCCTCAATATCCATGACAGTTTCCCTCAACTGCCGAAAGTCTGCAATCATGGAGGTCATCCTCCTCAACTTGCCGTAAATGGAGGGCTTGGTGCCCTTGATAATCATCTTGATCTGATCCTTCTCCGAAGGCCTAGTCTGCATTTTCAATAACTGACCCCTCCACCGGTCCACATACTCCTTAAAATTCTCCTCCATCTTCTGCTTAACATTCTCCAGATCACGGAGTGACAGATCAATCTCCAAGTCAGTGACATATTGCTTTATGAAAGCATCGGCCAATTCCCTCCAATCTTCCTTTACTTTCTTCTCCAAACTGTGGTACCATACCACGGGAGCTCCTTCAAGCGACATTCCAAACATTTTCTGTACCTGGCGCTGAGATAAGCCACTGAACTCATAACTGATACAAACTGTCAGAGATGCACTCTCGGATCCCCATTCCCGTTGAACTTAGCCATATCCGGCATCTTGAACTGTGCCGGCAACTGTTCCTCAAAAGTCAATGTGTCATAATCCAGCAAATCCTCATTCTTACCCCTCATCTTGCGGGTAACCGACTCAACCTGATCCCGAAGTTTCTGTAACTCTGCCTGAGACCCAGATACTATGCCCGCTGCATACTCTGCCATATCATCAAAAGTGGGGGTATCATCCCCTAATCTGTTCGGAGGTTCCTCTGGTGTTGCATCCCCAGAACTACCCCCAGCACGAGACCCGGCTATACCAGCCACAGCAGTAGTCAAAGCCTGCAACTGTTCAGTGACTTTGGCGAGACTGTTCTCTAACTGATCCATACGGGACACCTCATTATCGGATTCACTCATACTTGTTCTTTTAGTGAGCCTTGTCCCTTCTCTAACCCAAACGGTATCTATGTTGTCTTTTTGAGACATAGACGGTGTTAACATGATATATGGATGCATGAGGTGTATGAGATGCATGTAACACATAACATGCTAAATTAAATAAAATTCTCAAACAAATCGGCCTATTATCATTTTAGAAGTTTTTGGGACAACTGTCATAAGAGTGAACCCGTCCCAGTTTAAATGGCCCAACGAGTTCATGTCTTATGGCGAAGAGCCCAACTAAATCCAAATGATAATATTCTGAACACAAGCACAAGGTGGCCCACCAACACTTAGACGCCTTTGACCCAATAGTCATGGAATACATCATTGTCCCAGTTTAAATGGCCCAACAAGCCCATATCCCATGACAAATGGTCCAAATGGATCCAAACGATGATGTTCCCAAACACAAGCATAGAAGAGAGATAATGCAAACATGACATAATAATTTTTACATAATGGCGCATCAACATTTCAGAAGCCTTGGGCCTAATAGTCATATAGTACGAACTTGCCCCAGTTTAAATGGCCCAGCAAGCCCGCATTTCTGACAATAGTCCAACTGCATCCAAATGAGGATGGTCCATAAGCACATTCTCAAGGAAATAATTGTTACTTTAACCATACAAACCGGTCTAGGGGTGGATTTGCAAGGGTATGGACAAAGGCTCTCACTGGCGAGGGATAGCCCACAACTAGGTCTCCCCACTCAAGGGTTCAAGTGACCAAGTGAGCGCATCCCTTTTTATACACTAAGGTACGTGCCAATGAGCTATGGTGTGTGACGGACTGTCAAATGGATTTCCCGTTGTAGATTCCCCAGAGGGAAGGTGGAGCGAGGCTCACTTAAGTACCCAAAGCCTCTTAGGCTCTTATCGCTTGGTGTCAGGATAAACAACGAGTCCTCCAAATTAGCCATCACAAGGCTACGAGTAGATGGCCATATAGGTGTCCTCACAGCTTTTCCTTCTAGAAAGGTAGTGAGTGAAGGAAGACACCAACCATTACCTAGCCTCAAAGTGCCCTTGATTAAACCCCCACTTATCCACTATAGACATGGCCAATTAAAACATAAATCCACTCATTACAAGACAATATTTCGGGGCCAATTCTCTCATCCCCAGTGGAGTCGCCAGACTGTGGACAACAGGACCTGGGCGACGCCGTTTCTAGGCTCGCGGCACTAGTTGGGAAATACTAAATAATATGGAGTCGCCACCCGGTGTGAACCGGGACAAAGATTTAAGGCCGCACTCACCCCTCGCAAGGGAAGACCTCAAACCGTTGGGTTCGGAATGGTCCCTTACTTATGTCACTTGTAATGAAAGGATTTATGTAATAATTTAATCAAGCTTAAGTAACACTTATTTCCAAGAGTATCATGCTTCTAAATTCCATATGCAAAATAAAACTTATGCACACATTTACACATATCTCACATTTAAAATTGCATGCTTAACATATATCAAAATAGCAACGAACATACAACTTCATTTGCATATTACATTCAGGAAAACACAAGCACACATATTAACCATGCAAGCACACATATGGGCACTTTTCCAAGTGGTACGTGGAATTGTGTCCCAAGTACAGACCGCATTACCGTCCATTCGGAATCGCTACGGAATTTATGTCTGGGTTTCCATCCGATATATCGCAAGAAATAATACTCAAATATTACCACGACATAAGCATATGAATTGTAAAACATTAACATATTTGTATTCATACATGTGGGGGTAGCTACTAGGAAAACTATGCATGGAATCTAATGAAGAGGACTCAGCTCAGTGGGTGCGCGTTCGCGTAGCGTTCGGGAACGCGTGCGAACGGTAAACAGAAGGTTCGCGTTCGTGTAGCGTCCGAGAACGCGTTCGAAGGGAACCAGACCTGATACATTATGAAACTAAGAAAGTGCGTGTGCGTTCGTGTAGCGTTCGTAAACACGTTCGAACGGTAAACAGAAGGTTCGCGTTCGTATGTCGTTTGATAACGCGTTCGAACATAAATGAAACAGAATGCTCTCGTTCGTGGGGCGTTTGTTAACGCGTTCGAACGAAAATGAAACAGAATGCTCGCGTTCGTATTGCGTTCGTGAACGCGTTCGAACGGAAATGAAACAGAATGCTCACGTTCGTATGGCGTTCGTGAACGCGTTCGAACAAAAGTAAGACCTGATGCATGACAAGGCAAAATACATGCGCGTTCGAGTTGTGTTCGTAAACGCGTTCGAACGGGAACAGACCAGATGCATGAAATGGGACGCAATACATAAACGACAAAATAAAAGGAGGGGGCGCGGCGAAGTACTGCCTTAAAGGTGGCCTTTTGGGGCTCTTGATCTCTCAAAGAGAGGACCTTTAGACCAACATACTAAGCCCATGCGCTCGACTGAATCATGCATACATAGAATGAAAAGCAATAATATTAAACATAGTGTGCCCGATTGAACGTATCTTGTATCCAACTGAACACACATCAACCAGCGCGGCGAAGCCTCTTTGGTAAAGGGCTTTAGCCCCTCCCCATAGGGGATCTCACATCGCACTTACTAAGCCCATGAACTCGGTTGAACCATGCATACGAAAATAAAGACAATCATATCAAACTAAGTATGTCTGATTGAACGTATTTCGCATTCAACCGAACACACATCAATCGGTGCGGCAGAGCATCGTGGTGAAGGATTTTAACCCTCCAATTAGGGAACCTTTCATCGCACTTACTAAGCCCATGCACTCGATCGTATCATACGGGAATAAACAACATGCAGAATTTAAATGACAGAATTAAATAGACCAAAGCAACACAAAACAAGAGAAGGTGCCGTTTACTCAAGTGGTACGTGGAGTTGTGTCCCAAGTACAGACCGCACTACCGTCCATTCGGATTCGGATACGGAATTTACGTCTGGGTTTCCATCCTATATACCACAAGAGACAACACTCTTCCATTCATCCAATACCCACAATACACATCATACACACAACGAATGCCACAAATACAGGAAATATAATCAAAATAAATGACCAGAAATTAAATAAGAATAAGTGTGAAAGATACCCTCAGGTCTAACCTTTTAAGCTGTCTCTCTCGGACTCGCGTTCCACGAAGATCGGAAGGGGTAAAGCTCCGCAACTCTTCTGGTTCACGGTTTGCTTCTTCCTTCGCTGTTCGGCCACTCGAGCTACTGTTCCGACTCGTTTTGCTGCTGTTTCCTTATGGTTTTGCTGCCGTTCCTCTGTGTTTTCTGCTTACTGTTGGTGGACTGTTTTGATGTTCTTTTTGGTGTGGTTTTGTGTGGTTATTTCAAGGATTGTAAATGTCTTTTATGTTACTGTTTTAAGGGATTTTAAGGACTGTTTTGGTGTAGTTTAGGCTGCTGTGTTTTGTATGATTTTCGGTGGTGGTTAGGGGGTGTTTTGGTGTAATTTTCGGTGGTGTGAGGGTAAGGATCAAGGGAGTGATATGCTTGTGATGTCTAGTATTTCTTGCTATAATTCTTGTGTGAATTGTGTGTATGAGCTAGAGAGATTGGAGACCGGGGGTGGCTAAGGTTAGAGGTTGTTTATATAGAGAAGGGCTAGGGCTTCACCTTGTCTCACAAGGAAGAGATTTTGGCATTAAAGAGGGGATAAGATTTGGTGTTTGGCAAGGAAAGTCAAAGATTGAGGGGGGACAAACTTGGTTTAGATTAGGAAGTTGTAATATTAGATTGGTGGATGTCTTATTAGATTAGGAAGTCAAATATATTGATTGGCTTTAATTGGTTAGGATTGATTTTAATTAGGTATATCTTCTTTTTAGTTTTAGTATATAATATATTTGATTTATTTATATTAGGCATGATTTTATTTTGTTTTATTTAATTGGTAAATGATTTAACTATTTTATTTTATGTTTAATATTTATTTTTAATTTGGGATGTGTTTTATGGGCTTTGGGGGGCCAAATGGGCTGGGGTGTGAGGCTAGCAGCAAAACCAGAATTACCGACACCGTTCGAACGCTTACTCGAACGCGGCACGAACGTCCGCAATCTGCTGAGGTTCGAACGAAGTAACGAACGCAGCACCAACGAAGACAGTGAACTTGCGGAATGAACTTGATGACATGCTTATTCCGAATTTCCCCTTCCGACCTCCGTTTCCCGCAATATTCTTAGCTAAAAAGGTAGTGCCTCCAATTGAGACTTATCATCAGGTTTCACATGCGAAAATGCAATGCCTACACACATCACTCAAAGTGACTAATGATTTGACGCTTGATGTGACCAATGATTTGACGCTTGATTTGACTTGCGTGCCGCACTCGAATTCGAAATGCGAATGCGCTCGCAAACAATCCCGGGCTCGGGTTCGCTAATTCCAAATTAACGAATTTTCCGTTGCGACGTAATTAATTAATTATGCCTAGTAAATCACTATTCACGTCGCTAACGAATTAATTCTAATTAACTCGTTCGCCCGAATTAAAATCTAATTTTAATTCCGCGGTCGAAATCCAATTTCGTATAATATATCAAATATATTATTTTATCGATTAATTCCAAATTAATCGTTATCTCTCTTTAAATGATATTTTATCTCAGATAAAATATCTCTGTAATTAATCACATATTAATTTTCTCTCTCATCCAATTAATCCCAGATTAATAAAGTACGAGTCATACGTCATCGGCGAATCTTCGGGAAGCGGCCCATGAGATCCCCGGATATGTTGGTAGTAAATCGGGTCGTCGGACTATCCGAACACGTAAGTACCTAGTACTACGTTTGTACCGATTTACAAGACAAGATTGGCTTCTAGCAAAGCGCCATGCCTACCCAATTCTCCAGAAATATCCTTACAGGATTATAACGATCTATATCAGGCGTAGTATACTTAGTATTGCCTATTTCGATCCAGTATCGAATGTCACGTGCTAGGCCTGGGGCTGAAATTGTGTCTGCCCCGTACGAAGCACATATCGGATGTCTGGTAACTAGTCTCTATAATCGGATATACATGACCTAGTCATAATATCCCGATGACTGCAGTACTTAAGAGCACCAGTACTGTTTCCTACGTGACATCATCTCCACTATGACTGGAGTGATACTTCTGTCTTGACATCACACCCAATACACTACGATTCTCGATATACCCAGAAGAGGCGTACACAGAACCGGTTAAAGCCCTGGATGACCAAAAGCAAAGCATATTGATTGTCGCAAGTATTAGTGGTGCAAGTCACAGGTTAAGACCAAATACACCTACCCTGATTTCAGACTTCCATAGACACATAGTCATACTACCAATGGAATTCCGAAGGGATCTATCCAGAGCGAAGCTGTTTTCCGTACCATCGATAAAACACAACCTCCTATTACACTTGCATGAGTATCCTATACCCAAATATATGAGAACTATGCCATTGTGCCCTCACAACGCGCACAAGTGTAATACTAGTCTTTTACGCATTTATCGATGTCCAATCTCGATAATACGCTGACTATGGATATTTAATGATTAATCTTTCATGGACTGATACTGTCTCATATCATCTCAATCCAGGAACTAATCATATGAACCTCCTATCATTTATACATCTAGGTGATCTAATCACAAATGATAAGAGAGCAATCTCCTTTGTCACATAGTTAATTTGTGCAACAACACCATGATATGTACAAATAGTGACGCTATGGGTCATAACTGTCCAACAATACTGGTCTCAGTGGATTTTACTAACCGACCCGTGTCAGTAAATCTAGAACAGGAACTTTATTTAAGAATATACAGCTTATAGTGACGCTTCCCAATGTCAATTACAAACTACGTTGTAACTGTGCACTACGTTGTAAATCCTAGGGTCTTTGTCTAATATATACATATCACTAAATCATATTTAGTTTCAATCTAATTATAATTATATCGAATACGTATATAAAAATAAAAGGTGCTACCATTAAGTAAGTAATATTATCACACAAAGAATTGTTCGTATTCATGAATCAGACATAAATACGATCAGGATTGGCACTCCGAGTACCAACCCTATGTTGGTCTCTAAGATCATCCCAAGATCAAATCAAGCATGAAATAATATGAATACTAAAAAAAGTATAGCGGAAATATACTTACAATGAACGGATGGATGGTTGTGTTGATAACAAAAATTTTGCTTTGAGAAGTGCTCCAAGATCTCCTATTTGAAGTTGTTTGTTGAAGCTCCAAGCTTGAAGGTTGAGATTCCAAACTCAAATGATGATTTCTCTATCACCTAGTATGAATCTTTGTGTGCTAGCAATGGAGAAATTTTGCAACAAAATTTCCCCAATAATCCTTGTAGTATTCGGCCAATGTGAGAAAGAAAGAGAGAGTTTTTGTTTTTCCTTTGTTTTGTTTCTAAAACAAATACAAGTTATGGAAAAGTCAAAACAAATTTTGGTATATCCTTTTCCAAAAAGCAAAACCAAGATTTGGAGGGAAAATAACATTTATTACTCCCAACTACTCCCATCACCTAAAGTGACTAGATGTCTATCACAAAAAACGTTGACATGACTTCCATCACTGAAGTGACAATTGATGTGACATGTGATGTGACTTGTGGGCCCCACTTTAATTCAAAATCTGAGTGGGCCCGCAAACACATCCCAGGCTCGGGTTTGTTAATTCCGAATTAACGAATTTTCCTTTACGACTTAATTAAATCAAATTTAATTAAATAATTATGCCTAGCAAAATTACCGTTAAAGTCGCTCGCGAATTAATTCTAAATTAATTCGTTCGCCTGAATTAAAATCCAATTTTAATTTCGTGTCGAAATCTAATTTCATTTAATATATTGAATATATTATTTTATCGATTAATTCCGAATTAATCGTTCTCTCTCCTCTAATTGAATTTTATCCCAGATAAATTATCGCTGTAATTAATCATAGATTAATTATGTTCGAGTCATACGTCATCGGTGAATCTTCGGGAAGCGACCCATGAGATCTCTGGATATGTTGGCAGTAAATCTGATCTTCGGATTATCCAAACACGTGCGTACTCGGTACCACGTTCTTATCGATTTACGAGACATGGTTGGCTTCTTGCAAAGCGCTGTGCCTACCCCATTCTCTAGAAATATTTTTAAAGGAATATATAATCTATGTCAGGCGTAGTATACATAGTATTACGTATTGCGATCCAGTATCTAATGTCACATGCAAGGCCTGGGGCTGGAATAGTGTCTGCCCCGTACGAATCATATATCGGATCACAAGCAACTAGTCTCTATAATCGGATAATCATGACCTTGTCATATTATCCCGATAGTTGCAACATAATAGATAACCGGTTCTGTATCTCTGTGTGATAATCATCTCCATATGACTGAAGTGATACTTCCGTCTTGACATCACACCCAATACACTACGATCATCAATAAACCCAGAAGAGGCGTACACAGAACCTATTAAAGTCTCGGACGACCAAAACCAAAGCGTATTGATTGTCACAAGTACTAGCGATGCAAGTCTCAGGTTAGGACCAAATACACCTACCCTGATTCGGATTCCATAGACACATAGTCATACTACCAATGTGATTCCGAGGGGTTTATCCAGAGCGAAGCTGTTTCTGTACCATCGGTAAACACAACCTCCTATCACACTTGCATAAGTATCCAACACTTAAATATATGAGAACTATGCTGTTACGCTTCCATAACACGCACAAGTGCAATACTAGTCTATTCCGCATTATCGATGTCCAGTCTCGATAATACTACGACTAGGGATATTTAATGATTAAACCTTTATGGATTGATATTGTCTCATATCTTATAATTCGGAACTAATCATAAGGACTTTTATCATTTGTATATTAAAGTAATCTAATCACGAAATGATAAAATGCAATTTCCATTGTCACATAGTTAATTTGTACAAAAACCACAATGTATTTTACAAATAGTGACGCTATGGGTCATAATTGTCCAACAATCTCCCACTTGGCCTATAGCCAGTCACTAAAGCATCTAACACCAGAACTATGTACATGTCGCTCAAACGTTTGCTGAGGAATAGCTTTCGTCAGCGGATCTGCAATGTTGTCCTCTGATGCGACCTTCTTGATCTTCACATCGTCACGATGTATGATCTCACGAATCAAATGGAAACGTCGAAGAACATGCTTGGATCGTTGATGAGATCGCGGTTCCTTAGCTTGCGTTATAGCCCCATTATTGTCACAATACAATGGAACATGCTCAGTTGCTAACGGAACTACTCCTAATCCAATTAGGAATTTACGGATCCAAACTGCCTCTTTTGCTGCTTCAGCTGCAGCGATATACTCCGCTTCTATTGTTGAATCGGCAATAGTCTCTTAGTTGGAAGATTTCCAGCTTACTACTCCGTTGTTCAAACAAAATATGTACCCGGATTGCGACTTACAGTCGTCTTTATCGGTTTGGAAACTTGCATCGGTAAACCCAGTTACCTCAAGTTCTCCATCTCCATAGATTAAGAAAGCATCCTTAGTTCGTCTAAGATACTTAAGGATATTCTTAACCGTCATCCAGTGACCTTCACCTGAATCGGCCTGATAGCGACTACACATGCTCAAAGCATACAAGACATTAGGTCGCGTACATATCATGGCATACATGATCAATCTGACTGCCTGTAACGACCCGGGTTATTTTAGCATGATTGCAATAATTTTATTTTTCGCGCGTAAGGCCGCGTCCGAACGCAAGGTCAATTTTATCATAAAATGGGATCATTTTCATGAAATTTATTATAATTTTATATTGGATTAATTTGGGGGTGAAATTGAAAATTTTTACACTAGTAATAATAAATAAATAAATCAAGATATTTTTATTACACAAACACACATTTTCTAGATATATCCTTATATATGTGTATTTTAATTCTCACACGTGTGGAAGACACATTTTTAGTACACACACATGTAATATACACTCACCACACACAGATACATACACAGTTACGCATACGGAACTAGAGGGAAGAAAAAGAAAACAGAGGCAGAGATGAGGGAGGCCGAAATAGAGATGGGCCGAGAAGGATAAAGAGAGAGAGAGAGGACCGAGTAAGAGAAGAAGAAGATCGAGAGAGGAGAGGAATCGAAAGGAAAGGAAACAGAGAATGAAGAGAGCAGGGGCAGAGGCAGAAAGAGGGATCATCGAAGGAAGATGATGAAAAAGAGGGATTCTGCAATTGGATATTTGATTTCAATCATGGGTGAAAATTGTAAGTAACCTATGCAATGATTCCCTTGATTTGTTTGCATTTGATCCATTTAGGGTTTTAAATTGATTTTGAAGAATGGGTTCAATAATTGAATTATGTTGGCATCGACAGTTTGATTCACTTGATTTTGTGATTTGATTAAGTGGGTCGATTGGATTTTGGTGAATTTTTTTGGGTATTGATCAAATTTGATTTGAATTCATGCGCTTGTCTTGATTTGAAATGGTCTATATCCATAACTCAATCACATTCTGTAACTCAATTGACTAGAACTTGGTAAATATATTTGATAACCTGCTGAAACCTTTGTATACGATTGTGTGCCAAATTAGACACTTTTCTTTTGAGATATAAAGATGACCTAGTTTTATTTTATTTGGAGACATTAGAAATGGAAAACAAGGGACTATAAGTTTTGAGCTTTTAAAGTTATCTTTTTATTTATTTATGTAAATGCTTTACCTACCTTCATTTATGGGCGGTTCTAGCCATGTCTTTAAAGTTTAAATTATCACTGCATTATCTGTTTATAGCTGGGGAGATCTTCTATATGTAGAAGGAGAAGTATCTCCTAGTTGTATAAAGAAATTTCGCATTATCAGTTTGTAATTTACTTTCGGAAATGGATTATCGTGTTGATCTGGAAATGAGATAAGCCACATTAGACTAGTGCAGCGATCAAAATGAAATAATTCAGGTAGAAAAGACTGGTTCTTCGATAAGGTTGATGATTGATGACTTATGATGCTTAGTGGATTCACCAGTTCTTTTTAAATAATAATAATAGAAACAACAGCTATTTCTTCGGTACTTGTTTGATTTGTAAACTTGCTTATTACTTGATGTGAACTTGTAATGTTTGAGATCAATTATCAATTTAGGTATTCTTTTCAAGCTTTACACTTATATTACAGGAAAAACAATTTAGATTTGAAATTTTCTTATACAAGAAAAATTCTGATTGAGTTTGGAGTCATCAACATAATAATTTAGATTTAGTATTTAGTATGAAATTAGAATAAATTCTAAGAATAAAGAAATTAATTTGATTTGGAGAAATTAAAGGAAGGATCGGCAATGAACCCTAGAATTTGGGGACTTTTGAAATCATATCATAGATATATTATATATTCGAATTGTGTGCTATTGGCAAGTCTGGAACATGGAGCAGAAATGAAACTTTGAAATTTATATAAATGTGCACAAATAGTTTGGAGGTAAGTATGTAATGATATATATTTATATGATGATTAGTGTTATGGCTTCTATATGTGTATTATTTTGGAATTTATTTTGATATTAGAACTGAAAGTTAAGAAATGAGTTTATGAGTTTGTTTAATAATGAAGAATATAGATGAGTATGGAGCATGTGGTTGTAGAGTTGTAATAGTTGTTATGTAAGTGAGTACGAATGATGAAAACATATAAGAAATAGAATGCATGTGATATAAATCCATGAGAATGCAAATGCATATACGTGTGTCAAGGTTTTCAGAAAAATTGAAGTTGTAGTTAAAAGAATGGTTTTAAAGTTCAAAGAATTTTAAAGAAAAGTTTCAAATGTTTTTGAAAGAAAAGTATTTCAGAAAATGTTTCTTACAGTTTTGAAATACGAAATATGGTTTTATGGTTTTTCGGGGCATGAGAGGTAAAAACTCACCCCAGTATGTAACTTGAGATACAGTTCGGAATTGACGGATACTTGGAATTGACGGATTTGACACATGTGCACATGTGGAGGACTGGGGGGACACTCCTAGATCCTCAGCGCTCAGATGGTACATTCCTGGGCGGAGAGGAGATGCGCCTACAGGCGGAGATGCGTCTTCGGGCGGAGAGGAGATGCGCCTACGGGCGGAGATGCGCCTACGGGCGGAGATTCGGTTTTCAGAAAAAGGATTTCAGATTTCAGTTTTCAGAAAAAAAGTTTAGAAAGCAATTTTAGAAAGAAGTACAAGAAAAAGTTTTCAGATTTTCTGTAAACAGTTTTCAGAAACAAGACTTTAAGAAACAGTTTCCAGAAACTAGAGTTTTATAGCATGTTTCCAGCAAGCCTAGTTTTATAAAAAGATTTTCAGACAGTTTCAGAAAAGAGTTTTTAGAAGGAGTTTTTCAGAGAATAGTTTTTCAGAAAAAGTTTTTAAGAAATATTTTATAGAAAGCATAACATGTTAAAGCATATTATAGTTTACAAGTCATGCATATGAATCATACATTTGGAGATCATTTGGAAATGCATATTGTTGATAATTATGCATAATAGCATTAGTATATTCATGTGTAAGTGTTTCAGAAAAGATTTTAAAGTAATAGTTCATAAAAGCATGGCATATTGTGTAGAGTGTGATTCACAAGATGGGTATAAAGGTCATATGCTCTAGAAAACATCTAAGATGCATATAGTTGATGTTGATGCATGATAGCGTGATTACATTCATATAAGTATATGACTGATATTTATATGTATTGTATGTATACATATAATGAGTATTTTAGAAAGCATTGATATATGATAACATGATTCTATATACATGAGTGCGTGATTGATAATAGTATGTGAATAGAAATAATATTTTATATTACCGATTTGATGATATTTCAATGAAATAAAATAAAGATAACTATATTAAGTGCCCAAACCAAACTGGCAAAGAATGAATAGGAAAGTAGAAAGATAGTTGAGTTGCGCAGTAAAAGCGTGATGGGTTTTGATAAGGCTGTTAATGATATATAGACTTGACACGTATATTATGAATGTATGAAAATATAACTAGTAAACAAGACCTGAGATATGTGTGATCAGAGTAAAAGGAGTTTTAGTAAATGACATGATTGACAGTGATATGAAAACTTGATGTATATGTGTATATATATTAAGATGTTTAAACTATAAACGATAAACAGAATTTAAAGTGTATGAGTAATCAGATAAAAGAATCAGTAACAAGTAATCTCAAGTTAATTCAGAAATGAAATCAGACTCTGCATGTGTTTGATGCTCAAGGAATGAGCATAGTTACTTACTGAGTCTTATGACTCACATACCAACAGAATGTTTTGAGTTTTGCAGGTTGGTGACCCGATCGGTCTACCACGGATTTCAGAGCTTGAGAAGCCGGATAGCAGCATTGCAGTCAGCCAGTCACCAGGTCTTGGGCGTATAAGAGTCGTTTATAAGTTTATAAGTTTTGTTGTAAAAAGTTTAAGTCTGTACAAGTGTAATTTTAAAAGTTTTTTTTGTTTATACGCATTTTCGGGCATGGAGCCCAATTATATTTTGTCTTGAGTTGTTTATGTTAGTGATATATTGTGTCTGGGCCCTATAGGTTGTATTGAGGTGCTGGACTTTGATCCAGGTTGCATGATTTTTAGTAGAGGTCATGCCGAAATTTTCGTCAGAATCAGAGGCTTATGGAGATGGGTTTAGCCTGTCTCTTGCCGGTAGCATCCTGGCCTAGGCGGGATGTTACACTGCCGAAGCGAACGGGATCCGACTCATGTTGTCTCTCTCATCTTGAGTTTTAGGACACATGTCCTTAGATAGAGTGACACAATGTGACACTGGCAACAGTCCACTCTTAGACTGTTCCATGTTGAATCTCTTCAACACTTTGTCAATGTACGTGCTATGGGAGAGTCCGATCAGCTTTCTAGATCTATCCCGGTAGATCTTTATTCCCAGAATAAAGGCTGCTTCTCCCAGATCCTTCATGGAGAATTTTAATGAAAGCCAAGCTTTCACCGATTGTAGCATGGGAATGTCATTGCCTATAAACAATACATCATCAACGTAAAGGACAATGAATGTCAGTGCGCTCCCTTTAACCTTCTTATATACACAAGGATCATCCTCGTTTTGAACGAAATCATATTCTTTTATGATCTTATCAAAACATTGGTTCTAAGAACGCGATGCTTGCTTCAATCCATAAATGGATCGATTTAACTTGCAAACCTTGTTCGCATGTTTTGGTACGACCAAACCATCAGGCTGTTGCATATAAACATCCTCCAAAAGGTTTCCGTTAAGGAAAGTGGTTTTGACGTCCATCTACCATATCTCGTAATCGAAATATGCAGCAATAGCAAACATCATCCGAATGAATTTAATCATGGCAACAAGTGAAAAAGGTTCATCGTAATAGACACTATATTGTTGACGATACCCTTTCGTTACAAGCATAGTTTTGTACATTTGTATGTTGCCATCCATGTCGGTCTTCCTCTTGAAGACCCATTTGCAACCAATAGGCTTTATGCCTTCGGGTGCATCAACCAGTGTCCAAACTTGGTTGGTGTACATGGAATCCATTTCGGACAACATGACATCATGCCATAAACCGGAGTCGATACCTTGTATCGGTTCCTCATACGTAACTGGTTCATCTTCCTCAATGAGATTAATATCCACATGAGGTGAGATCAGAAACCCATACCTCTTAGGTTATTTTCTGACTCTCTCCGATCTGCGCGGTGTTGGGCAGTTATGACCCATAGCGTCACTATTTGTACAGATCATGGTGTTGTTGTACAAATTAACTATGTAACAAAGGAAATTGCTCTATTATCATTTGTGATTAGATCACCAAGATGTATAAATGATAGGAGGTCCTTATGATTAGTTCCTGGATTGAGATGATATAAGACAGTATCAATCCATGAAGGTTTAATCATTAAATATCCAATCGTAGTATTATCGAGATTGGACATCGATAATGTGGAATAGACTAGTATTACACTTGTGCGCGTTGTGAGGGCATAACATCATAGTTCTCATATATTTGGGTATAAGATACTCATGCAAGTGTAGTAGGAGGTTGTGTTTTACCGATGGTACGGAAAACAGCTTCGCTCTGGATAGACCCCTTAGAATTCAATTGGTAGTATTACTATGTGTCTATGGAAGTCCGAATCAGGATAAGTGTATTTGGTCTTAACCTGAGACTTACACCGATAATACTTGCGACAATCAATATACTTTGGTTTTAGGTCGTCCAATGCTTTAACAGGTTCTGTGTACGCCTCTGTTGGGTATATTGAGAATCGTAGTGTATTGGGTGTGATGTCGAGATGGAAGTATCACTCTAGTAATAGTGGAGATGATGATCACGTATGATACAAAACTCGTTCTCTTATATGCTGCAGCTATCGGGATATTATGACTAAGTCATGTTTATCCGATTATAGAGACTAGTTACCAGAGATCTGATATGTGCTTCGTACGGGACAGACACATTTCCAGCCCTAGGCCTTGCACGTGACATCCGATACTGGATCGATATACACGATACTACGTATACAACGCCTGATATAGATCGCTTTTTCCTGTAAGCATGTTTCTGGAGAATTGGGTAGGCATGACGCTTTGCTAGAAGCCAACTTTGTCTTGTAAATCGGTAAAAACGTAGTACTAGGTACGTACGTATTCGGATAGTCCGATAACCGTATTTACTGCCAACATATCCGGGGATCTCATGGTCGCTTCCCGAAGATTCACCGATGATGTATGACTCGCACATTATTAATCTGGGATTAATTAGATAAGAGAGAAAATTAATCTGGGATTAATTACAGAGATATTTTATCTGGGATAAAATATTATTTAAAGAGAGAGAACGATTAATTTGGAATTAATCGATAAATTAATATATTCGATATATTAAACGAAATTAGATTTCGACGCGGAATTAAAATTGGATTTTAATTCGGGCGAACGAATTAATTTAGAATTAATTCGTTAGCGACGTGAATAGTAATTATGCTAGGCATGATTATTTAATTAAATTAGATTTAATTACGACGCAACAGAAAATTCGTTAATTTGGAATTAGCGAATCCGAGCCCGGGAGTGTTTGCGGAACCATTCGCATTTAGAATCGAAGTGGGACCCACAAGTCACATCTATCGTCAAATCAATCGTCATTCAAGTTATGGATGTCTTGTCACTTTGAGTGATTGACAACCAGTCACTATTCATTGAGTGATATGAATAGTTGATGTGGGTGGTTGAAAGGCTTTAATGCCTTGACTTTTTGAAATTGTTTTTTGTATTTGATTTTTGGAAAATCAAAACAATATACACAACACACAAAATAAACATCTTCTCTCTCTCTCTCAATTGTGTATTCGGCCAAGGGCCAAACACATATTCTCTCCATTTTCTTCTTCAAAACCGTGAGCAAAGGAGAAGAATGAGAAGATTTGTTGCAAATCTTTAAAAGTGCTAGCACACAAAGAGGCATACAAGGTGATATGGAAACCTACTTGTGAGCTTGGAATCACCATTGAGAAGCTTGGAGCTTGGATTTTCATTCATGGAGTTGGCCGAATCCAAGGACACAAAAGGAAGCCATTGCCGTGAGCTTCACCAACAAGGAGGAAAAGATTTTTCTTCGATGCATCCAATTCGATCGTTGTAAGTATGATTCTGCCATGCTTTTACGATTATTCACATATTGTTTCTTGCTTATAAATGATCCTTGGGACTTAATAGAATCCCAACAATGGTATCAGAGCCATTTTGAGCATGAAATGAACTTAGGGTTAAAATTGGGTAAAATCAATTTGAGCATGATTTGATGAAATTGTTTGATTAAGTATGCTTGAATGATGTTTAATTGAAGTTGTATGTGATCAATTTCATGAAAATTGATTTGGAACAATTTTCCCCAAAATGTGAGGCTTGGCCGAATACATTAGAACCCTAAATGTCTTGGATTTTTGTTTCGTTGATCATTGGATGACTTGAAACGATTGGAAATGTTGATTTAATGTTGATTGTGGATTTAATTGGATTGAAACCAAATCGGACATAAATTAACCTACCATTGCCGAGACTACTAGCATGAAATTGGGTTTGATTTTTTGATTCAATGATCTTGGACATATGTTGATGATAATGAGCATAATTAATTGTACAAATTTGTGTTTTGGAAATGTTAATTTGGGTAATTAATTATGGTATACACTTTAATTAATTTGATTATGAAATTTGGAATTTTGAATTAAATTAATTGGGCTTATTTTGGAATTGGGCCTTAAAAGTTATAATTGGGCTTAATGGGCTTGATTTTACCAAGTTTGGTTTAGGCAAATTGGTTGGATCCAATTGGGCCCAAAATCGAATCCATAAAGTCCAATTATGACTAATGGACCTTTAATTATTTAATTGGGCCTAATGGGCCTAAATTGGTTTTTAGGCTTATGGGGTTATTCCTTGATTGGGTTTTGGTTATTGGGTTTGACCCAAGTTGACCAAAAGTCCACGCCTTAAAGAAATTAATTAAAAGCCCATTGGACTTTAATTAAATTAACGTTGGACGTTAATCGGGCTTTGAGACCCGTAACGATTAGATTTAGAATTTAAGTCGCAAAAGTTCATTAATAAAGTGTAATATTTAATTTGGAATTAAATAATGGATTAGTATTAAATACAAATTGAATTGGATTTAATTTTGTAGTTTAATATAATTGAAGAATTCGTACTTTGAGTACTTATTCGCAAAACGAGCTTGACTCGCACAAAATTAAATCGTTGTTTGAACATTGGATGGTCATTAATTATCAGATTAATTAATTTGATTAGATTGATTGATAACATGCTTGTGTGAATACATGGTTGCGATGCATGAATAATGTATATCGGATGGATATTAGATGGGTGGGCCAATTTTGGAAATTGTTGTAATAAATTTAGAATTTATTAATTGGACCTGCGTGTCCAGCCTATTACCTCTTTACTCTGTGTATTTCTCTTCTCACATATTCCCCTCAATGTAAATGAGGTTTCTTTAGAAGTGTTATGTAACGGGTAGAAGTAGTACTTGTGCTAGCGGGAGAAAGGAAAGAGAGAGATTTGATGTAGGATCAATGTGTTGAGTATCCATCCGCATATCATTATTATTTATTTATATGCACCTTATTATGTGTTTAGAATGCATGTTTAAGGGTGTATGATGATGAGACCTTAACAAAGATAATAAATTGGTTGCCAATTTGCACGCGAAAAACCCTCACAAAATATTAAACGTTTGTCCTTCCATTGAGTTATTTTTACTCAAGATCCAAGACTGGCATTGGTTTGTTGGCCAAAGTCAAGACCTTTGTCCGTCGAAGATGTGTTTGAATCACGAGAGCTTTGTTCCATATCGGTGTCTTGTCCAAGTTGTGGTTTGTTGGCCAAAGTCAAGATCACTTCTTATCCATCGACATTGATTACGAAGCTTTCCATGGTCAATGGGTCACGCTTAACTGGGATCACTAAGTTTGTTGTGCCAAAGCCAAGGCTTAGTTGATTCAGAGGAAAAAATGTTAGGCAATATATTGGATATATTGGCATATATAGGATATATGTTTCGGACTTGGATGTCCCCCTACTGGATCTAGGAATTGGATGGGATCCAATTGAACTTAGAGATCTACCTAGTTAATTATCATACAATTTGTTGGCCAAAGTCAAGATTGTGTGCTATTTAATGGGATCCTAGCCCACTAGGAAACACGGTTTCCCGAGTACTCAACAGAGGGTTAGAGGCTCGCCGAAAAATAGTGGGAGACAAGTATTAAATTTGCAATATTCGTTTAATAACTTGCCATACGCGCTCATATCACATCATTCGTCAAATAAATTAAATGTTAGTTGGACTAATATTTAAATCGTTGTTTTAATAAAACAGTTGGATTGTATTCAAACTATTAATTATAGTTGATTTTATAATTAGATTATAGTAATTAATATAATTGAATTTAACCTATTAAAATTATAGTTGATTATATAGTTGGACTATAGTAATCATTGTAATAAATAGTAACTAAAATCGTTGATTAAATAGTTGGACTATTAGAATCAAGATAAATTGAAAGATTAGTGTTTAAAACATAATCTTGGTGAAAATGTTTTTTAAACGACTTTAATTTTCAAATTAGGAATATAATTTCAGGATGGTCCTGGAAACTAATAAGTTACTTTATTTGATAAAATAACATATTAGGCCTAAGCCCGTTTTTGAGCAAATAGCATAATCTTTGGAAGATTCATGTGATGATAACTTTAGTGCTTAATCTGTTATGCTTGCCAAAATGACTCCTTAATTTATTATTCAGAACTAAGGATTAGATCCTTAAAGTATGATAATGAAATTGAAGGATCTTCATAGATCTATTTTAGATCTTTGAATTACTAAATTGCAATAGTAAACTCTTGGAGAGTTAATGGCTATACTCAATGAGTCAAAGCCAGAGTTTGCAACATGGCGAGAAGCGCAAGACGCACCTTACTTCGACATTCCGGATGGCCAAGGCTAGGCCAAAGGCTTCTGGAGTGTGAAAAGGGAAAATGTAAAATCATTATAATCTTCTAGGAAGATAAATGACATATCCCAAAATGTCTGCCTAAATTGTGGCAAACGGGATCGCGGAAGCGTGACTGCCGTTTGGACAATGCAGACATGAAGGAATTGAAGATGAGCAAGGCTCTGACTTCAAATATGTTTGTCATAAATATGTTCACTGCTAGTATTAAAATTGGATTTTAGATACTGGAAGTGGTACATAAATATGTACTGGTGTGCATAATCTGCTATGAGCAGGATACTGACTTCAGATGAGATTAATATGCGAATTGAAAACGGGACGAAAGTCGCTGTTTTAACCGTAGATACCTAAGTTTAGGAACTACCTTACGGGTGTGTACTTAAATTAGGAAACTGTTAAAATGTAACTAGTTTGACTAGATACATTATCTCTATATCAGGATTTAACCCATTGCGGGTATACCTTTATATTCTAGAACACTAAAGTGTTTTATTATATAAAGATGATATTGAGATAAACACATTAGATGTGAATAACAGTATTTATATTTTGAATATAAATAAATCTCAAACATATAATACGACAAACAAATAGCTCAAACTGACTTGATTAGTTGAAACATATTATGGCATTGTTGTCTGAGACACAATTAAACAAGACTCGTATATCCACACTTTTGAAGAGTGGATACTAGGACAAATTTGATTATATTCAAATAAAGTCTACGAATCTAGTTTATTGGGCAAAGTGCCTAAAACACCTTTACTTGGTAAAAGTGCAAATGCCACCAATCTGTTAGCCCTAGTTCATAGTGAAGCAAGTGGGCCCATGTCTAGCTGGACTAGATGTGGATATGAATATTTCGTGACCTTTACGGATGTGGCATCGCGTTATGGTTATGTGTTTCTTTTGAAACACGAATCGTAAACTTTTAAAGTTTCAACACAAAATAGACAAATAGATCGGCTAAAGTATAAAATCGTCACGGTCAGACCATGATGAAAAATACTTAAGCAATAAGTTTCTTATATATTTGAAAGAGTATAGTATTCTTTCAATGAGGACTCCTCCCGGAACACGTCAGTTTGACGGTGTGTCCGAACGGAGAAACCGAGTTTTGTTGGACATGATAAGGTTAATCAAGAATCGCTCTGAGCTACCATTTCCTTCAACGGATACGCATTAACAGTGCAGAACTTATTTAGAATAAGGTTCCATAAAAATCTGTTTGACAGATTTCATATTAGATATGAACAGGAAAGAAATCGGGTTTTCTCATTCCTGAAGATTTGGGTATGCTAGGCATATGTTTGGATGATACCAAACTAGAACCCAAATCGGATAAATGCCAAAGTTGTAGGTTATCCTAGGGAAACCAAAGTATAGTACTTATACAACTCACTAGAAAACAATGTAATTGTTGCTCACCATGCGGTTTTCCTAAGAGGAATACCTAAATGCAGTGTTAAGTGGGAGGAAAGTAAAACTCGATGAAAATCGGAGTAATACTATTCCAGGCACTGATTCCTTAATGGAACACAAATAGTTCATCAAGATGTAACTATACCAATAATCTTCGAATACACAAGAACCACGTAAGTCGGAGAGAGTCAGAAAACAACCTGGGGTATGGGTTTCTGATCTCACCTCATAAAGATGTCAATCTTATTGAGGAATACCAACTGACTACGTATGAGAAAGTGATACAAGGTATCGACTCCCTAACATGGCAAAGTGCCATGATATTCAAAATGGATTACATGTATACCAACCAAGTTTGGATACTAGTTGTTGTACCGCAAGGCATTATGCCTATTGGTACTACATAAGTCTTCAAGGAAGACATACATGGAAGGCAACATACCAACGTACAAAGCTAGACTTGTAGCGAAAAAGTATCGTTGTCAATATTGTGTCGATTACGACGAAACCTTTTACCTGTTGCCACGGTAAATCCATTTGGATAATGCTTGCTAATGCTGCATGTTTCATTTATGAAATGTGGCAGCTGAATGCCAAAACCGCTTTCCTTAACGGAAACCTTTAGGATGATGTTTACAATATCCTGACGGTTTTATCGTACCAAAACTAGCAAACAAGGTTTTCAGGTTATTCGATCCATGTATGGATTGAAGCAAGCATTGAGTTCTTGGAATTATCGTTTTGATGTAATCATAATGGTATATGATTTAATTCAAAACGAAAATGATTCTTGTGTATATAAGGAGGTTAGTGGGAGAGCACTGACATAAATGTCTTAAATAATGATGATATGTCATTTCTTAGAAATGATATTCCCATAAAATACAATCGGTGAAAGCTTGGATTTCGAGAAAATTCTCCGTAGAATTCTTGGGAGAAACAACCTTTATTCTAGGAATAAAGATCTACTGTGATAGATTTAAAGTTGTTGACACTCTCCGAGAAATCGTACATTGATGAATGTACGTGACTGGTGTCTCATACGCTTTGAGCATATGGAGTCACAATCAGGCCAATCCAAGTGATAGTCATTGGATTGATGTTAAGAACATCCTTAAGTATCTTAGAGGAACTAAGGATATATTCTTAAACTATGGAGATGGAGAACTTGAAGTGACTAGGATCACTATTGTAAGTTTCCTAACCGATAAAAATGACTATAAGTCGTAAAAACGATACTATAAAGTTTGAATAACGGAACAGTGAGCTGGAAATCTTCCAAGCAAGATACTGTTACCGAATAAACAACACAAGTGGATTATTGATGCAGCTGAGGCAGCAATAGAAGCCTTCTGGATTGATAATAACCTAATTAGATTATGAATAGTTCTGTTAGCAGCTGAGCTAGGCTACAACGCAGGCTAAAGAATTAATGGTCTAATCAAACAATCCAGATATATACTTCGATATTCATCTGATTTGTTCGGATCATACATCGTGGCGATGTGATGATCGTATAAATCGCATCAGATGATAATCATGCAAATCCGCTGACGAAAGTCTTTTCTCAGTAATTTGAGTGAACCATACATAGTTCGGGTGTAGGACACTCGAGTGACTGACTATAGGCCAAGTGTGAGATTGTTGGACAATTATGACCCATAGCGTCACTATTTGTACAGATCATGGTGTTGTTGTACAAATTAACTATGTGACAAAGGAAATTGCTCTCTTATCATTTGTGATTAGATCACCAATATGTATAAATGATAGGAGGTCCTTATGATTAGTTCATGGATTGAGATGATATGAGACAGTATCAATCCACGAAGGTTTAATAATTAAATATCCCTAGTCATAGTATTATCGAGATTGGACATCGATAATGCGGAATAAACTAGTATTACACTTGTGCGTTGTGAGGGCATAACGACATAGTTCTCATATATTTGGGTATAGGATACTAATGCAAGTGTAGTAGGAGGTTGTGTTTTACCGATGGTACGGAAAACAGCTTCGCTCTGGATAGACCCCTCGGAATTCCATTGGTAGTATTACTATGTGTATGGAAGTCCGAATCAGGGTAGGTGTATTTGGTCTTAACCTGAGACTTGCACCGCTAATACTTGCGACAATCAATATACTTTGGTTTTAGGTCGTCCAGGGCTTAAACAGGTTCTGTGTACGCCTCTGCTGGGTATATTGAGAATCGTAGTGTATTGGGTGTGATGTCGAGATGGAAGTATCACTCCAGTAATAGTGGAGATGATGATCACGTTGGATACATAACTCGTTCTCTTATATGCTGCAGCTATCGGGATATTATGACTAGGTCATGTTTATCCGATTATAGAGACTAGCTACCAGAGATCCGATATGTGCTTCGTACGGGGCAGACACATTTCCAGCCCCAGGCCTTGCACGTGATATCCGATACTGGATCGATATACACGATACTACGTATACTACGCCTGATATAGATCGCTTATTCCTGTAAGCATGTTTCTGGAGAATTGGGTAGGCATGACGCTTTGCTAGAATCCAACCTTGTCTTGTAAATCGGTAAAAATGTAGTACTAGGTACGTACGTATTCGGATAGTCCGATAACCGTATTTACTGCCAACATATCCGGGGATCTCATGGGTCGCTTCCCGAAGATTCACCGATGATGTATGACTCGCACATTATTATTCTGGGATTAATTAGATGAGAGAGAAAATTAATCTGGGATTAATTACGGAGATATTTTATCTGGGATAAAATATTATTTAAAGAGAGAGAACGATTAATTTGGAATTAATCGATAAATTAATATATTCGATATATTAAACAAAATTGGATTTCGACGCGGAATTAAAATTGGATTTTAATTCGGGCGAACGAATTAATTTAGAATTAATTCGTTAGCGACGTGAATAGTAATTATGCTAGGCATGATTATTTAATTAAATTAGATTTAATTACGACACAACGGAAAATTCGTTAATTTGGAATTAGCGAATCCGAGCCCGGGAGTGTTTGCGGAACCATTCACATTTAGAATCGAAGTGGGACCCGCAAGTCACATCTAGCGTCAAATCAATCGTCATTCAAGTGATGGATGTCTTGTCACTTTGAGTGATTGACAGCCAGTCACTGTTCATTGAGTGATGTGAATAGTTGATGTGGGTGGTTGAAAGGCTTTAATGCCTTGACTTTTTGAAATTGTTTTTTGTATTTGATTTTTGGAAAATCAAAACAATATACACAATAAAAAAAACAAACATCTCTCTCTCTCTCTCACTTGTGTATTCGGTCAAGGGCCAAACACATCTTCTCTCCATTTTTTTCTTCAAAACCGTGAGCAAATGAGAAGAATTAGAAGATTTGTTGCAATGTTTAAGAGTGCTAGCACACAAAGAGGCATACAAGGTGATAGGGAAACCTACTTGTGAGCTTGGAATCACCATTTGAGAAGCTTGGAGCTTGGAGTTTCATTCATGGAGTTGGCCGAATCCAAGGACACAAAAGGAAGCCATTGCCGTGAGCTTCACCAACAAGGAGGAAAAGATTTTTCTTCGATGCATCCAATCCGATCCTTGTAAGTATGATTCCGCCATGCTTTTACGAGTATTCACATATTGTTTCTTGCTTATAAATGATCCTTGGGACTTAATATAATCCCAACACGCGGTTCTTGTGTATTCGAATATTATGGTACAGTTTCATCCCTGATGAAATGTTCATGTTCCGTTAAGGATTCTGTGCCAGGAACAGTATCACTCCGATTTTCATCGAGTTCTACTTTCCTCCCACTAACCACTGTATTTAGGAATTCCTTCTCAAGGAAAACTGCATGTATAACAACAAATAATTTGTTCTCTTGTGGGTGATAGAAGTAATATCCTTTGGTTTCCCTAGGATATCCTACAAATAGGCATTTATCCGATTTGGGTTCAAGTTTGGTACCTTCCAAACGTTTGACGTATGCCGAGCATCCCCAAATCTTCAGGAATGAGAAACCCAGTTTTTTTCCTGTCAATATTTCATATGGTGTCTATTGAACAGACTTTGACGGAACCTCATTCAAAATAAGTATTGCACTGTTCAATACATATCCCCAGAAGGAAATAGGTAGCTTTGTGCGACTCATCATCGACCTTACCATGTCTAACAAAGTTTGGTTTCTCCGTTCGGACACACCGTTTAATTGCGGTGTTCCGGGAGGAGTCCACTGTGAAATAATACCATATTCTTTCAAGTAATCAAGAAACTCATTGCTCAAGTATTCTCCACCATGGTCCGATCGTAATGTTTTAATACTTTTGCCGGTCTATTTTTCTACTTCGTGTCGAAACTCTTTGAATTTCTCAAAGGTTTCCGACTTGTGTCTCATAAGATACACATAACCATAACGCGATGCATCATCCGTAAGGGTTACTAAGTATTCATATCCACCTCTAGCCTAGCTAGACATGGGCCCACATACGTCATTATGAACGAGGGCTAACAGTTCGATAGCACGTACACCTTTACCGTTAAAAGGTGTTTTAGGTATTTTGCCTAACAAACAAGATTCGCAGACGTCATATGAATTTGGATCAAATCCTTCCAAGTACCCACTCTTCGAAAGTGTGGATATGCGAGTCTTGTTAATGTGTCCCAGACGTTAATGCCACATATAAGTTTCATCTTTGTTACTTAATTTAAGCCTTTTGTTTGTTACATTATATGTTTGAGATAGATTTATATTCAAAATATAAAGACCATTATCTACATCAGCACTGCATCCATATCATTTTTATACATAAAACACCCAGTGTTTCTAAAAACAAAAGTATAGCCATATTGGGCCAATAAAGATACAGATAAAATATTCCTAGTCAAACTAGGTACATAATAACAGTATGAAAGATTAAGTACATGCCCCGAGGGCAGTTCCAAAATATAAGTCCCAACGGCCAAAACGGTGACTCGAGTCTCATTTCCAATGCGGAGGTCAATCTCTCATGAGGCCAGTCTCCTGCTAATCCGCAGATCCTGCAAATCAGTACATTACTAGAAGTAGACATGTTTATTTCTATAACAAACATACCTGAAGCCGGTGCCTTACTCGCTTTGATTTCCTTCATTGTGCCTTGTACTTGCGGCAGTCACGCTTCCAGTGACCCCGCTTGCCGCACTGCAAAATACATCTTGGGATTTGTCCTTACCCTTCCCATAAGGTTTTGTCGATTTGGCCTTGCCCTTATTCTTCTTCTTCTTTACACCTCCAGTCGCATTCGTCCAAACCTTGGGAGACTGAGATGTTGAAGTGAAGTGCGCCTCGTGCTTTTTGCCCTTCATCAGCTCTTTTTCTGCTTCATGCAGCATTGCCATCAGCTCTCCAAGAGTATGGTCTTGGTTCATCATATTGTAGTTCATGATGAACCCGCTCCAACTATCAAGAAGAGACTGCAAGATCAAATCTATAGAAGTCTCAGCCTCAAAGGTTATGCCTAGCTGACCTAGTTGTTCAATGTCGGCAATCATCTGTGACACATGGTGCTCAACAGATGTACCCTCCGATATTCGGAAGCGAAAGAGCTTTTTCTGCAATTCATACATTTGCGATCTAAGATTAGATCGATGAAGGTCCTTCAATTTTTCCATCATAGTATAAGGATCCAATCCCTTGTTTTGGCGACGAAATTGAGGGGTCATCGCAGTGAGCATGACGGACTGAGCAGTTGAGTTGTCATCGCTATGAGTCTTCCAAAGCTCAAGCTCAAGCGGCTGCTCATTTCCGGGCTTAGGCCCGAGGGGTCTCTCTATCGTATAGAGCATCCTCTCAGCCCCCAGGACAATCCTGAGGTTCATATCCCAATCAGGAAAGTTCACGCTATTAAAGACATTTTCGCCCATGATAATGTCTCTAACTCCGATCTTTCTAGCCATCTTAATTGCAATAGTCAAACTATTCAATTAACGATATTTGGGTACAGTCCAACTGTTACAAGAAAAAATAATAAAATATTAGTCCAACTAATAAATATATAATTGACGAAATAATTTGAAAACGCGTAATGCCAAGTATTTGAACGAAATTGCAAATTCAATACTGGCCTCCCACTATTTTTTGGCGAGCCTTTAACCTTTTGTTGAGTACTCGGGAAAGCTAGTTTCCTAGTGGGCTAGGATCCCGTTAAATAACACACAACCTTGACTTTGGCCAAAAAGTTGTATGATATTTAACTAGGTAGATCTCTAAGATCAATTGGATCTCATCCAATTCCTAGATCCGGTAGGTGGACCTCCAAGTCCGAAACATATATACAATATATATGACAATATATCCAATATATTTTCTTAACCTTTTTCCTCTGAATAAACTAAGCTTTGGCTTTGGCACAACAAGATTAATGATTTGCAAAGATACAATAGAGAATCGCCACTCTCTTGGATAATTTTTCTTATATGAGTAGTATTCCAGTTCCCGGGTTGATATGTGTGATCAGTGTTTAAGACTGTGGCCACAGCGGAAGAATCATGTGAGATTCTTGGGTTAGCACGATTCATGACACTATCAACATCATACCTTTGACCATATGGGTAGATACTTTCCGTACCCTAGGTCAACGGATGGGGATACAGTGAGGCGATTGACCGTATCATATGTAAATCGCATACAGAATGGGTATATATATCTTTCCTTCTCATTTTGGGGCCTTGGCATGTTGCTAGATGTCAACCTTGGTCATTGAAATCGAACGACCATCTGATCGGAGGATAATTTATGTTCAATTAAATTATCATAATTCATTTCATGTCCAACTTGAGGGGAACCCAAAAGGTCACACACAACAAAGTCGAAATCAATGGTTAACAGTGCACAGTATAAATATAACAGCATATATGATTGCTGTAGGAATTGTTCATAAATGGTTCAATGTGTTTAATTATTGAACAGATCATTTATGAGGTTCCATAGTGGCTTAGGGATTGGTGAATGACGATGGGGGCACTTTGGGAATTGGAATAAAAAAATTACTATTCACATGAATAGTAAAAAAAATTTGTTATTTGTTTTGAATTCCAATTCGGCCCAAACTCTTAGTAGGGTTTTATAATCTCATTAAACCACTAAATTAAGATCCAATGGCTAAGATTAAATTAGCTTTTATTACACATCGAATTCTTAATTAATTTTGTTGTTTTTGGAGCACTATATAAACCCAAAGAATTCTTCACAAATTGCTACACCAAACGTTTCATATCTTGGGTTTATATAAGTGAGCAACTCTAAATTTTAAGAGTAAGCCACTGATTTTGAGGATCCTTAAGTCTAATTGACTAGAGGAACCTCCAGTTAAAAGTTTTGAGGTATTTACCTAGGCTAGCACCAATGACAAAATACCTGTGCACTCAAGGCGTAGTCTTTCCGTTGAGTTTTGGCTTTGGTGTGTGCATATTTGGAGGCCACATACTTGGGTGGCTCTTTGGAACGTGGAAGAGTTTGCTGAGTTCGAGAAAAGCTTGTAGATTGGAGGGAGGACTGGAGGAGTCTATAGTTCAAGTAAGTCTTTTTCTTTCTTTATTTTATTTAGAGTTCTTATGATAGTTACCATGTTTAGGTTTATTTTCTTTGCATGTTTTATGAGTTTTATGCTTAGAATATATAGTAACATGCCCAGGCTTGTAGAATAATCAAAACAAATGGGTTTTGGGCAAAGTGAAAACGGCATAATAATTTTGATTTTCCGCTGAGCACTAGCGACCGCTTCCCAACACAACCCTCTCAAAAACCCTCTCATTTCTCTCTTTTAGGCTCATGGGTCCATGATTCAAGAGCCTTTGATTATATTTTCAGTAATCCATAACTTTTCTCCTCTTTAACTAATTCCAATTCTCTACCTATGGTTACCATTGATAATGGCTCTAAAACATTCCCTAAAGACATAGGATGAGCTTCTATTATTTCCTTCTTTACCATTACAATCTTTTATTTTCATATCGAGTTTTCCTTTTAATCATGTCTCGATCAGTAAGCTTACTCACGATCTTAACTATTCCATCACTTTTCCTAATAATTATGTTGTTGTGGAGGACCATAGTACGAGATGGATAATTGATATAGGACATCAGTCACAAGGCCTCTATCACCTTACGAGATCACTACCTTCCATAGCTTGCACTTCTCCTTACTTTGCCAAAGTCATCCATAGTCATTTGGGTCACATAAGTCTCTCCAAACTCCAAAAGCTAGTTCCAAATCTTTCTACTTTGTCTTCATTTAATTGTGAGTCGTGTCTACTTGGAAAAAAAACTACTACTAAGTTTCCCATAGGGGTGTTCATAGGGTCGGGTCGACCTGCGACCCGACCTGACCAGCAACGACCCGGTCGAGTTTATAAAATTTAAAATTTATTTTCGGGTCAATTTGGACCCGACCCGAGTTTAGGTCAGAAAACTCGGGTCTGACCCGACCCAACCCGATGTAATTATAATATATATATATATATATATATATATATATATATATATATAATATATATATATTAGTAATGATACCATTTTGACAAAAAAAACAAGTGTAGCTGAAATGGCAAAGTCCTTAGTTAGTCTTTAAACACTCCCAGGTTCGAATCCCAACATCATTAATTTTCAAAATTTTTTTGTTTTAAACAAAATGTTTATGGTGAGAGTCGAACTCGTGATTAGGGAGATGTTAGTCATATACTTTGCCAATTCAGCCACCAACTGCCTTGTCAAAATTTGTATCAAGAAAATATATATATTATATTTATTGCATATGTTGTTGACCCGACCCGACCCACAGTTTTTTGACCCGACCCGTTGCGACCCGACCTGCGCGGGTCACCTCCTCAAAGTTCGGGTTGCGGGTCGAAGAACCCGAAAGTAAAAAAAAATTCAAAAAACCCGACCCGACCTGTGAACACCCCTAGTTTCCCAAACGAGTCAATAACAGGTTGCGTCCCTATTTGAGTTAGTTCATTTTGATGTTTGGGATCCGTGTCGTGTCAATTCTATTATGGGATTTTGATATTCTGTTACATTTATTGACGATCATTATTGAAACACTTGGTTGTTCTTAATGAAACATCATTCTGAGTTTCTTTCTATCTTTAAAATGTTTTGTGCTGAGATTAAGACTAAATTCAGTGTTCCTGTCCTTATATTACGAAATGATAATACTAAGAAATATTTTTCTACTCCATTCAAAGACTATGTCATCCTTTGGCATTCTCCATGAATCCTAAAGTTCTAACATACTCCAACAAAATGGTGTAGCTGAACGTAAAAGTCAACATCTCATTGACACAGCTCGTACCCGATTAATCCACAAAAATATATTACTTTAATTATAGGGGGATGTTGTTCTCACTACTTGTTATTTAATTAATCGTATGCCTTCCTTTGTTTTGAGAACCAAGTTCCTCACTCCATTTTGTTTCCAATTTAACCCTCCCATCATATGTCGCTTCATATATTCGGTTGTGTTTGCCTTGTCCATAATAAAACCCGGAGTTGAGATAAACTTAGTTCTAAGTCTACCAAATATGTAATCTTGGGTTACTTTCGACTTCAAAAATGGTACCATTTTTATTCTCCATATAATAATCGTTACATCATGTTTGCTGACATCATTTTCTTTAAGTCATCTTCATTCTTCTCTCCGGATACAACATCCCTCCCAACCCCTCCCGAGGTCCTTCCCATTCCATTCTTCAATCCTGCAACTAAAACCGTGCCATCATTTCATCCTCTTCAGTTCTACCACTGTCGTCCTCGCCCCTATCTTCCATAGGTCTAGACACGATAGCAGCTGACTCACAACCTGCTCTAGCTCCTACCCATATTGTGGACCTGCTTGCAAACACTGGTCTTATTGCCACCAGCAAAGGTATTCGTTTCAATCGCAATCCTCATCCTATTTATACCTTTTTTTATTTATCATTGTTTGTCTGCTCCATACTATGCTTATGTTTCCACTTTATCTTATATTTCTATCCCTAAAAAGCTCAATGAGGCACTATCACACCCAGGGTGGAAGCATGCAATGGTTGATGAAATGATTGCCTTACACTCCAAGGGCAAGTGGGATTTAGCTCCTTTACCACATGGAAAATCTGTAGTTGGCTGCCGATGGGTTTCAACAGTGAAGGTTGGTCATAATGGACAATTTGATTGTCTTAAGGCTCGTCTTGTTGCCATTGGCTATACATAGATATTTGGTCTACACTATGTTGACACATTTTCTTACGTGGCCAAGATTGCTTATGTCAGACTGTTTCTCTTTATAGATGTTATGCGTCATTGGCATTTTTATCAACTGAACATCAAAAATACATTTCTCTATGGTGATATTCAGGAGGAAGTCTATATGGAGCAACCACCTAGTTTTGTTGCTCAGTTGGAATATAGTTTGGTATGTCAGTTCTACTGTTCTCTCTAAGGTTTCAAACAGTCTTCTCGTGACTAGTTTGGGAGGTTCAGTACTATTGTTAAGGATTTTGCTATGATTCATAGCGAAGTTGATCAATTTATTTTCTATCGCCATTCCAAGGGCAAATACATCTACTTGGTGGTTTATATGGATGATATGGTCGTCACTGTAAGTGATCAAGAGGGTATTCTACAACTAAAAACACACATATTTAATCATTTCCAAACTAAGGATTTGGGACGACTCAAGTACTTTCTTGGCATATAGGTAGCGCAGTCTAACACTTATGTTGCCATTTTCCAGAAAAAATATGTCTTAGTGTTCTTCAGGAGACTGATATGTTAGATTACACACTTGTTGATACACCAATAGATCCAAATGTTAAACTCTTACCAAAATAGAGAGAGCCACTAGAGAATATAGAAAACTAGTAAGAGAACTGTTGGATGATTATGGACAATATAGGAGACCAGTTGGGAAACTGAACTATTTTACAATCACTCGACCAGATATTTCCTTTGCTGTAAGCATGGTTAGCTAATATATACAACTCATTGTCAGATTCATTGGGATGTTGTTTTACGCATTCTTAGATATGTAAAAAAAAAATACTAGACCAATGACTATTATATGACGATAAGGGGTCTACAGGCCATTGGTTTTTTTGACATAGTTTGGGTAGGTTCTCCATTAGATAGATCATTAGAGAAACCAAACAATGGAATCAAATTTCATTTCCTCTCATTTCCTCTCCTTTGTGGTAGAGTTGTTAATGCTTTTGGTCAAGCTGACTCGGGGTTTAACGATATTGATGGTGCTACTCAGGTCTTTGCAGAGAACACTTTTATTTTGTCTTCATTTGTATCTGGATAGGTCAAATCAAAATGATGTAATTTTTAATTTGGTCTATTCGGACACTAATTCAGACACAATATAATTTTTTCCTTTTGAGAATATGGTGAGATAAACTGCATAGAGTTTTATTAAAAATACTAGAGTAATTCGGTCTATCCAATTATTATTATTTTTAATATAAAAATATAGTTTTTTTTTTCTTTCTAATTTTGTATCTAATATATCCTTAAATCTATTTTTTTAAAATTCCCATACACATTTTTTGGCTGAAGTTATTTAGTGTTGAGTAATGTTATTTTTTTTTTCTTTCTAATAGTTATTCTAAAAATACATCTTAAATCTTAAATGACTAACTTGTTCTCTGAAATATTTTAAGAGAATAAGTAATGGACAAAAGAATTGAGTAGGTATCTCCAAAATATTTTATGTAACTGCCTATTTGGTATAGCTTTTAGTACACTGAAAATAACTTTTTCAATTTCAAATGTTCTATTTCAAAATTTTGGTGGTATTTGATTGTATTTTTAGTATAGTTTCTAGAGATTAAAAAAATTATTTTGCCTCTAATAAAAGTTCTAAATTTGCGCTTTCTGGAGTAACGGTTGAAAGGCTTTTTTAAAGAGATAAATTGTCTATAATATTATTATTTTATTTCATAATATTATTTCAATTATTTTATAACACAACTTTAAAATTAAAGCTCTAATTGACAACTAAATACATAAATATTTTTACTCAGAAACTCTACTTTTAAAAGATTTAGTTACAGAAGTTATATTTGAAAAAATATATTAAACAAATACTAAATCTAATTACAAGGGTCAAAGGTGCATTTTGAACTTTCAACTGGTGATTAAGAAAGTATTTAAATAATAGATTGTAATATCACGAGTTTTTCGGAATAGTACCGAAAGGTTTCCGAATTAAAGTTAAGGATTTGGAACGAGATGGTAATAAAAAATCAGAGTTTATGTGTTGGGAAATAAATTGGAATATTTTAAAGTGAAGAATTATTGCATTGGAAAACGTGTGGTTTCGAGAACCGGTTACACGATTTCTGATTTTATCGTTATACACATAAAAGTATCTTTTCTCGGCTATAAAGATAGCAAACGAATTCCGATTGAGCTGATTTTTAAACCATCGTACTCCTTTTTCCGAGACGAACAACTTTCGTGTTGAATACGTTTCGAAATTTGCATAAAAAAGGCTTCAAAATGTGAAATTCCTAGAAGGTTCCATGGCCAGGACCTGTTGCAATTTTTAGGGGTCATAATGAAATTTTCAAAAACTTTCCTATAAATACCCTATATTTTCTTGTAATTGCAAAAAAATTTCAAAACAATTCTACCACTCTCAGTCGATCCCCACCTGGACATCTGACGCAAGTGAGTGGTGGACTCGCCGGCCACCACCAGTCTGTGAGCTGGTGCCGGTCGGTGCGCCGGGACTTCCCCAGAAACACCAGAAACACCAGCGACAGCGGCAGGAAGAGGAAAAGTGCGTGAGTAATGGGTTTCTTGATCCCGACTCATCGTTTCATTTCACGGCCCGAGCCACCCGCCAAATCGAAGCTCTCGGAGAGTACTACAAGATGGCAGTGGCGATTTTTCCGATATGTACTCGGTTGCACGCGAAACAAGGGAGGAAGATTAGGTAAACAATAACCCATCGGTGAACAGTAGCTCTGATCGAAATTCCGTCGATTCCAGCGCGTTCGTGGAATCGTTTGGAGTCCGTATATGCCCTCTAATTCTCGACTTGACTAGGACCTGGAGTGCTCGTGAAGCCAGGTAAGTAACCCATGCGATGACAACTTGAATTGGTGAATTCGTGTTTTAATTTATATATAAAGAAGATTGACATGGTAGGATAAAAAAAAGGATAGTTATGAGGTGGCTTTTGGTACGAAGTATGAGATTAAGTATGGTTAAGATAATCAACCACCACAAGTATGGATTTTTGTAATGTTATGATATGAAGTGAAATGATTAATGACATTGATGCCTATTGATGTATGTAAGAATATGAACATGTAATGGTATGAATGTGTATATGTAAATGAGCAAGTATATCTATAAGCATGGGTACACGTATTTGAATATGCATGAGACGATAAGTATGATTTGAGTGTATAAGATCGATAAAGAGAACAATTTATGATTTTTGAATTTGTTTTAGCACGTGAAGATGTGCGTTATTGGAGTAAGTTTTTTATTGACTAGTGCATACGATATAGCTATATAGAGGTTGGGTTTGTATAAGCTAAGCTTTTCTTGAGTAAGAGAAGTACATGATTGATAGGATACGTATATGAAAGAAAATGTATATTTGGTAAGACATTGTATCAATGTTTTCAGATAAGAATTTTGAAACGGATTATATTTGATTGATAAGTAAAGGATATGAGGACTGTTAAAGGATATTGTATTTGAATTCGAAGTAATATGTATATTCGTATGCTTGAAGTATGTAAAACAATGTTTGCTATGTATGTGCGTGTGTATGAAAAATCGTATGATAGTTTGTGTTACGTGATATGTGCGTATATGTGTTGTTTGAGTTATGTGTTCTTTGATGTGTTGACTGTTGTGAATGTTTCGTTGTCTGTTACATGATGCTTGTATGTATGTTTGGGTGTATGGGTATGTATGATATATTCCGTGAGATGTATGAATCGCGTGTATTTTTGAGGAATGAATGAATGACGGGAAAGCTGGTGCGAGTATAAGATATTATGAAGTATGTTTGCTAAGTTCGTTATCGTATGTACGTATATAGTGAAAGAGACAAAATTTTTTGTAAGATTGAGTTACTAGGCATGTATCTAAGCAAAAATATTGAAAATTGGATTTGCATGAACGAAAGAAAAGTGAGCTATGGTTTCTGAACTGATACTTGTGAATGCGATAAGTCACGAATGTTAAACTATCATAAGATTATCGAAATAAAGAAAGTTCATTTGACTTACCGATTTGATGATATTTCAAAGAGGTTAAATCGTGATAAAGTATAAACATGTAACTTCATGATTCATAAAATTAGAACGGATTTGATGTTAAGTAAGGTACTTTATGATAGTTGAAGTTTTGCTTTATATGTTTTGGGATGTTGCATATTCAACTGACCAATATATATATAAGTAGAGCATGGAAAATCGATGACTTTGAACTCGCATTGATTTAATAGTTCATATATATTTAGATAGAGAATGTTATAACATGTTTGACTTATATGCTTTGGTTGTGCATGGTTACTTACGGAGTTTTAAAACTCACACCAAACCAGTTTGCTAGTTTTGCAGGTTGACTTTTATGCGGGTCAACCAATTCAGTTTTGGAAGTCATGCTCGAGACGCGGATCACCCAAGCAGCAGTCACCCTCGCAAGTGTCCTGGAAAGGGTTTAGAGGCCTAGGAGTTGTAATTGATGTTCTGTTGTTTTCGTGCTGAGCACGTGGATTGTATCTAATAAGTTAAAGTTTTTATTGTTTACGATGTTGTGGGCAGAGCCCTTGAGTGTTGATAGATGATATGGGCACGAAACCCTTAGGTAATGTTTTTGATGTGTTGGGGTGGACCTGAAGTCCATTTTGACATGTGATGTTTATTTTAGGATCGCGTTGGTGCTGGACTGAGATCCAGGTTGTCCAGTTTTAGGATACATCATGCCGGATTTTCGTAAATTTAGAGGCTTATGGAGATGGGTCAATCATGTCTCCTGCCGGTAGCATCCTGTCTCTGGCGGGGTGTTACATAGATAACCAATTTTAAATATTTCAACGGTATGCCAAATGCCAAATCCATTTGTTTTTTTTTTTTTTGGAATCGTTTGAAATTTCGTTGATAAATCGTCCGACATGCGTTTAAGCGGAGCACGTAAAATCTCCGGTTGCATCAGGCTCTTACAAGAAATGCTCCCCATGGACTAAAACTCAGGACCTGACAACCAAGTACTAAATTTTCTACCACCAAGCCACACTCATTGGAACTACCAAATCCTTTGTTGCTCATATGAAAGAGCAAAGCCAAATCCATTGTTGCTAAACCTGAAGTCATTTTCAGATAAAATGAAAATTAATTATTCCCATGAGCTAATTCAACAAATGGCTCATCTCATTCATTCTTTCTGCTGTTTCTGATATTGCTTACAGCAAAGCTAAAGTTGCATAACCCAAAAAAGAAATTAACATCAATACAAAATGTTCAAAATTAGGCTATGAAGTTCCATATAGTGCTAAGAATACATATTCAAGAATGTTGAATCCAAAAAACTGCAGAACTTCTTTAGAGTAACTCAGCAGTCAATGGAAATGCAGTTTTGGCCGAGGGTTGCACTGTCGGTTTGCTGGACAAATGGATCAATCTTGACCCAGACAAGGGAGAAGACAGAAGCCAATAGCACTGACCATAACACAACAATGGTTGGTGTTCTGTTTTGGCGACCCATGAGACCCTTGAAGAATGGATATAGATGAACAATCACCCAAAATGCGAAGAACACTTTGCCGAAGAGCGGGCCCCATGCTTCATATCCTTTGTTCAATGCATCAGAGAAACCAGCAACAACACCTACCATGTTGACAATGATAAGAGATGTTGGGGGAAACAGAAGTGTTGTCTATTTGATGATATAGAGCTCGCCAAATTCGGAATCATCTGCTGCTTTCGCTGTGACAGTGAAGTTGGTGTCAAGGCCTGCCAGCATTTTTAGAATTCCTTGGAAGACAGCAAAGAGATGAGCTGAAACACCTTCAATCACCTAAAACTGCTCATTACGCCACAAGTCTTCAATGGTGACTCCACTCCATCGTAGTTCAAGAACACTAGTCGCTATTATGGAGAGGAAGAGGCCAAGAAACAGGGCGCTTGCCAGGTTTGAGAGCTGAACCAAGTGAACAAAAAGTTATGAAATAAGTACTCTACTTAAAGCTAACTATACAAAAGTATCAAGGATTGCTGAAGGAAATTACCGTTGGTATAATGAATTTCCCTGTGAGAAGGCAAATTGCAGGCAATGAACAATAGGCAACAAGAGGGAGAGAAGTAAATGGGTAGACAATAGTGTTTATGTATGCGAGTCTTTGTAATATTTTGAGGCGGCCTCCTCCAAAACCATACCAGAGGGGACAGTGTCTACTCAGGAAAATCTCCACAGACCCAAGAGCCCACCGAAGAACCTGATGAAGTCGATCAGAAAGGTTGATGGGGGCAGATCCTTTAAAAGCAGGCCTTAAGGGCATGCAGTATAATGACCTCCATCCTCGGCAATGCATCTTGAAACCTGTTAAGATATCCTCAGTGACTGACCCGTATATCCAACCAATCTGAGAAACAAGAAGATAGAAAGCAGAGATCTGAATTAGTACATTAAGTGGGTGAAATAGGTTAGAACTGAGACTATAAGCATATGTAATGCCTGACAACTGGTATTTAGAAATGTGGTAAAAACAAATAAGTGTCACTAGAGCAAGAACAAAAGCTCCACCTCTTTTCCCCATTCGGTCTTCTCTTCATAGCCACAGCTTATGACATGGATTGCTTCCTTGATAAGCATTGAGGGATTGGTGGATTCAGGAACTCCTCCATTTTCCATTAGTGTGGACTCAATGAAGACAGAAGATAAGCCAAAAGTCTTCTCAAAACTCATTTGCGAGATCAGCATTGACCTCTCATAGTCATCATAATCTGCAGGAGAAAGGCCAAGCATACACTAACAAGAAAAAACTCTGAAATATTAGCCTTGACTTTAACTGCCTAGAAATATCGGACTTACTATCAATCTCCTTGAGGTTAAAGATAGCAGCATCTAGTTCTTCACGTTTTGCATCACGGTAAGCCTCTGAGAGATCTTCAGGGGGCTTCTTAGAGGGACAGCAACATGAGCAGCAGCCACACCATGAGCAAGATGATGAAGACTTGGGTAAAGTGGGCATAGTAGGAGGTCCATAGCCATAAAGTGCTTGTCTATTGAACATACAACCAGTCCCCACATACATAGGTCCTTGAATTCCATCCAGTCCTTTCATGTTTACCTGAGATTAAAATCCGAAGAAAATTTGGGAGTGAGAAGACTCGAAATTCAGCTATTTGCGAAGTTTCCAAGATATAATGTTGCTGCTAAATTCTCATAATTGAAATTATAAAAAAAAGATGCAATTTATACCCAGTATGTCATGTAGTCAACATTACTGAGGAGATTGAACTAAGATTAAGCTTACATCGAAGAAAACTATGTTGTGATTGGCATATCTATCACTCTTATCAATGCCATCAAATCTCTGAGGGAACTGCACATAACATACATCCCGACCAACTTGTGGGTCCATCATGAAGCACATTGCCTCTCGAACTGCATTGCTATTGTTAACATAGTGATCACAATCAAGATTGAGGATGTAAGGCGCATTAGTGAGAACTGCAGATACTCTCACCTGTATGAAGCCATCCATTGCAGTATTAATAATTTATTAAAGTATGTTATTAGTAATCTTAAAGTGAGTCACATACCAGAGCATTTTCTGCACCAGCTTTTTTGTGGTGTTGGTAGCGAGGCCTCTTCTCTCTGGAAACATATACCAGTCGGGGAAGTTCATTTCCCTCAATGTCACGGGCACCACTGTGTCCAAGGAAAACCTGAAACGGGCAAAAAAGCGCGTGTCAAAATTTAACCTGAAAACATCTTCTCTGCCGTTATTTGAGAGGAAAATATCAATGTACATATCAATGCATATAGACTGATATCTGATGCATGCACAATTGACCTCAGAAAAGGTTACAAGAAACAGTTTAGTCCCTAAAAAGGAAATATAAAGCCGTTTAAAATACCAAGAGCTTTAATTGCTGGATAAATTTACAGATTCAAATAATTCTAAAACAAATCTACAATAAGTTTCCATTGTTTCTAGAAACAGCCAAAAAAAAAAAAACATTAATCGATTGTCTTACACTTCCAGTCTATAATAGTGATAATGAAATATTTGAATGCTTAAATAACACATTATGGCTGCAGTCCAATTTGTTTAATCTTTGTAAGTTTAATGCTGACACTCCTCATCTTAAAAGAATGAAAGTATCAATAAAACAATTGGTACTGCATTTTAGAAAATTAGATATCAGCGTTGATCAAAATGACATGATAAAGAGTTTAACCTGAATCATGCCAGGGTGGTCACGGGTGTTATTTCCTGGCCAAGGTGTTCCATCTTGCATAGTCCATCCTTCTTCAGGTGTTTTTTGGGCTTTTGCTACTAAAGCATTAATTCTGACTTTGTACTCTTCATAATCTCTCTGTAACCAAAAATAAAAAGAAATAACAAGGCTTCTGTTCACTTATTAATACGTAACTTATTCCAATAGTGAAGTGGCATGAGCATTCAACACTTGTAACCAGATTTAGCCTCAAATGCTTACTTTCATGGCCCTCCGCTCTTTGACAAAAGATGGTTGAATTTTGTCCTTCAAGTAGTCAATCTTCTGTGAGAAGTAGAACTCAGGTGCCCGGGGTTCAAGAGAGTACTTTTTGCAGAACGGAACCCATTTCCTAGAGAAGTCAGCTGTTTCTACGAGAGATTCAAATGAAAGCATGGCAGCACCATCATCAGATACATAGCAGGAGACTTTGTCCACAGGGTAGTCCAAAGCAAGAATGGAAAGCACAGTGTTGGCGGTGATCAATGGAGGTTCTTTCAATGGGTCAACTGTACTCACAAAAAAATCCACAGCAGCAAGCTCAGAGGGTTCACCTTCTCTTTCAAATCTGGCTTGCCAAAGAAATAAAACCGTCTTATCTACGAATTCAACATGAAAACATCACGTTTACTGAAAATATTTGTACCTTGCAGAGAGTCTGTCGATATATGTTTCCCTATCTATAGGAGACCATTTAGGGAATTGATCCAACACCCAAGAAAATGCAAACCAGATCTCACAAATGACAGAAGTGAGCCATAGACCATAAGCACTATCTACAGGATGTGTCACTCGGTAATGGAAGAAAAGACCAAGAATGATTAGTCGAATTATAATCACAGTTCTGTATGGTCCGAGTTTGCTTTTTGGAACAGGAATAACAGTAGAAAGAGGCTGTGCACCCTCTGGAGACCTGGCAAAATGGAAAAACATGAATCTAAGTAATAACAGAGATTTTATCGAAAACCTTGGCAAGTTAAATTTCTGAAACAAAACAACATAAGATAACGAAACATAGAAAATTCATACTGCACAAAAGTCGTTCAAATGTTTCCTTTGAGAATAGTTGCACACTTTAACTATGTGATTTTATCACCAATCATAGAACAAATAAACCATACTTATGACAGCAATGTACAACCTGAGAGGTAAGATCTTCTAAAAATGGAAAGAAAAACAAAAACAAAACTCCAGGAGCGAAGTGGGGTTTACCGTTATGCTTATGGTGTCGGCGAGCATGTCATTGTTGAGCTCGTAGAGAGTACAGATTAGCCCACGGGGACTAACCGGAGAATAAATGAGCCGCCACCCAATATAATTTAAGGTCGCACTACAACCCTAGTGAAGTCCGACCTTACACCCGTTTGGGTTTGGAATGGTTCCTTACTTATGCCAGTATAATATCTAGTTTCGAAAAAGATGATCAATATGCCTTATAATGCAGTCACATGCAATAACAATTTATATAGCACATGACACAATCATAATAATAATATAAATCACATTAACAAACATAAATATTCCAAAATAGCAATCAAATAGATCATTCGTTGGCTTGGCTTTGTGGAGGCCTGGGCGGATATTGCCACTGTCGGAGGATATAGATTATCAAATTCAATGTCCGGCCGAACTTGCTAGAAGTCTGACTGAATATGCTGTAAAAGACAGAATCATGCATGCAACAAATAACTGAGATATGACATACTTGAAACGAGTAACATGCAAGGTGTATGCATAGTAATATGATAATGAAATTAGAACAGAGGGATAAAATAATTAGAGCAATCACACAATCAACTGTACCAATAAAGCAGTAAAATGACACGAGTAATTGTTTTCAAGTAGTATGTGGAGTGGTGTCCCGAATGCAGACCATATTACCATCCATTCTGATTCGGCTATGGAATTTATGTCAGAGTTTTCATCTTATATACCACACAGAATCAAGTATACTGCCAGATGTAACCTGTTTATATGACGATTTATTGTATAACATATTTTATGTCCGACTGGACATATGTGATGTCTGGTCGGATATACGGCGTCAATGCAGAATCTCATAGATGCGTAGAAGTGAGAAGAGGTGCCCTCAGGTCGTTACCTTTATTCTTGCTGCCTCAAGAAACGCCTTTGGAAAGTCTAGGTTAATTGATGGATCTCTTGTAGGAGGGAAAATTTATTACGGTTTTTCTTTTTGTTTCCCACGTTTTTGAGAAAAGTCCCCTAAAAAAACCTCTTCCAAAAGTGAAGAATGTATGTACTTTTTTAGGGCTTAGATATGGCTATTAGGGAAAATATCATTTTGATAAGGAAAACCATTATTAGGGAACTAAATTATTTGGGAAACTGGATAAAAAGGAAAGAGATCGAATCCATCTGGAAAACTGGAAACCGATGCATATCCGGCCTGACTTAGTGAATGTCCAGTTGGATTTGATGGAAACATCCGGCCGGATGTATAAGACATATGGCCTGATTTGGGTGGATAAGTATAGCCGGACATATGTGACCTCCATCCTGAATTTGGTTGTTTCTTTTGAACTTATTTAGGGTTTTTTTCCCTTTCAGTATTAAATCTCACAATTTTCCTAAACTTTTCAGGTGTGTGCCTATAAAAAACTAATTATCAGACTATGCGTAAAAATGCAATATTTAAACCAGACATTAATATTAATTTGATTGGAGGTGAAATTTCAGCCATATATTTACAGCTGATTCTCTTCCATCTCCTGCGCAGGTGGAGCTTCAGCCTCTTTTTCAGCCTTAGCAGCAGTCTTTTTCTTCTTGTTCTTTTTGTCCTTCCAACTCTCCACTCTATTTTTCCAAATAGGATTCCCCGATTCATCATTATATTCTTCATGAAAACATCAGATTAGAAAATCAAAAATGATTTATCGGTGTGACAAATATAAAGCGAGAAATTAGAGATTCTTACCGCTATCCACCGTAGATATACTGCCATTGTGGAATGATTGCCAGATTCTTTAGTTCCAATATCATCCAACAAGTTCTCTGGAGATTTGACAGCAGTGCAATTAGCATAGCATATTGATTGACGAAGAGCCAAATATCAAACTATTAAAATGGAAGTTTTGAATAGCTTTCAAGACACCGGCTCGAACACGATTAATAAAAGGAATTCTTGTTAATGTATTCTCTTCCTTTTCTCCCATTATTCACAAGATTCAAATAAAGTAGTGCTTGAGAAACTTTTAAGATTTTTTGTTGATGGTGTTTTCAGGCACTATGGTATTTAAAGCAGCACGACAGGGGCAAAAAGGTAAATCTCATTCTTGTTCAGGATCATTGATGCCGACCCGACCCATAAAAAGCCAGCAGCAAGGGCCCGAGCACTTTGCAATAAGAGGCCGAGCACCTTATGGTTACAGACCGACCACAACAGGAAGAGACCGAGCACTTTATGGTCGGCAACCGATCACTTTGGTTCGAATGACCGAGCATTATCAGATCGACAGCATCATTCTCAGTTCAAAAAACCATTATGACCGACCACATGAAGACCGAGCATATGGCAAGGCGTGCACCAGAAGATAAGACGTCATGTCCTTACGGGATAAGGAGACAGTCCTACCTTCATAAAGAATACTGATGAAACAAGTGTCCTAGAAGGATAAAGGGAATAGAGGTAGATTTGATTAGGAATCCTTGTGGGAAAAGGAGGTTGCTTCAATTAGGAATCCTCATACTAGAAGGAATCTGATTTCTTCACTATTATAAATAGAAGGGTAGATTATGTGTGAGGGGCATCAGAATCAAGATCAATCTCATGGTGATTAAACTTGTAAAAGCATAAGAGATACAAGTTTCAGCAATAAAAGCATAGTTCTGTTTGTGTCCGTGGACGTAGGTTGGATAAAAATCCGCCGAACCACGTTAAATCTCTTTGTCGATTGGCGCATTATCTACCTTCTGCTAAGTTTGCTTTTGGTTTCCCCATAACCAAACAAATTCACTATTGAGGGAGGATTACCTCGGGAGTGATATTCCCATATTGCCCTGAGACCAAAATCCACCGTCAACAGTTGGCGCCGTCTGTGGGGACCTCGAAACAAAAAGCAGTTCGCGAGAAAGACAATGGCAGAAGGTGGAAATCATCAATCTTCGGGGAGTCCAGCGACAGACTGGATGAAAAAGGTGGAAGAAAGCATGAAATCCATGATGGATCGGCTGGAGAGAATGGAAGAAACGAACAACGAGAGACCAGACGTCGGAACCAGTCGAAGAAGAAGTGAAAAAGCAGAAGGGAAAATGGTGATAGATACAAGTGAAGACGATGGACCCAAGAGGAGGGGCCCCTACGGGATAAAATCCGTAGTTGTAGAAAAAGATTCACAAACAGAGGACACATGGGAAGAAGAAGAAGGAATACCATCACCAGATCCCTTCTATGATAGTCTCCGCGACTCCAGAAAAGAAGACAGGGAGTATAGCGAAGATGTGCGGGAAATTCCAAGGCATGAGGAACGCCGCACACGGGGCAATAGACGCACAGAGGGGCACAGAAGACGACATGGCGGCACAACCAGTGAGATAAAGTCTTGGTTAAAAAAAGAGATGACCAAGTGGGGGGTAGGTCTCAAGACCGATGCAAGTGATGCCCGGGACGGTGAGGAGGAATCTCCCATCACGGAAGAAATAAAATCGGAAAAATTCCCAAGGCGATTCAACATGCCGACCATGGCACCTTACAAAGGCCACTCTGACCCGAAATCCCACATCGAAAGCTTTGTCCTGTTGATGGAAGTCCAGGGAGTGGTAGGAGATGCCATCTGCAAAGTGTTCCCCCTAACTTTGGGTGGACCCGCCATCCTATGGTACAGAAGTCTGGCCCCGGGAAGCATCGGAAGCTTCACACAGCTTAAAAGGTCGTTCGTTCGACACTTTAAAGGGGCCTGCGTCCCCAAGAAGACGATTGGAGAATTGAGGCTTATGAAGCAAGGAGATGACGAGCCCCTAAAAATTTTCATCGAGAGGTACCACAATATGGTACTCGAGGTCGGAGGGTACGAGTCCCAAGAGGCCCTGGAAAGTTTAAAGGGAGCCCTAAGGATCGGAAAACTGTGGACTCGCCTAAGAATCCAGGACACACCAGATTATGCCACCGCTCTGGAGGTAGCCCGAAAATTTATCTTGTTAGAAAGCGAAGAAAAGATCTCCCGAAGAGGGACGACCATTCGAGAAAGAACAACAAGAACAGAGGCCCCCCGACGACCGGACAGGGAATTCAAAAAATTCAATCCGAGACCCAAAGAATTCAAACCAATGCCTCGAAGGGATCAGGAAAGAGGGGTCGCGACCCAGGTGAATCATGTAGTCCGAGAAGAAGCATATATTCCCCTGAGCAAGCCACCAGGGCAAATCATCGTGGAGATATAGGAAAAAGGCCTCTTGATAGAACCCGACCTCAGGAGATTCCCCCCGGATAAAAGGAACCAGAAATCTTACTACGTACATCATAATCTGAGGGGGCACACAACGGACGAATGCAAGGATCTGCGGGAACAGATGGAGGACCTAGCCCGAAATGGGTATCTAAATAGTTATATCAACCATGAAGCCATGGCAGCCTGACAGAGGGCACGAAACCGGCATGTGAACATCATCGCAGGAGGGAAAACACTGGCCGGAGACTCTAACCGGTCAAGAAAAAGCTATAGCCGAATACAGGGGACAGAAGTGCTAGAAACGGAAAGGTCCCCAGTACCACGAGGAAGTCGGTCGGTACCCATAATGTTCACCGACGAGGATGCTCGAGGGGTGAGTTTCCCCCATGACGATGCGCTAATAATCAAAGCTACAATCAGCGGCACAGAGGTAGATAGAATCCTGGTAGATCCCGGAAGCGCGGTAGACATAATCTCCAAAGAAGCTTTAGAAAGCCTGTGAGTGGAGTACGTAACCCTAACTAATGACGGCACCCGACGGCACCCCCTGTACGGTTTTGGAGGCTCAACGGTCATCCCGCTGGGGAGAATACAACTGGCAACAACCATCGGAACTCACCTCACCCCAGGACCCGGACAGTTATGGTAAACTTCACTGTGGTGGACTGCCTGAGCAGTTACCAAGCCATTATCGGCCGACCTTTTATGATGAAAACAAAGGCTGCGATGTCCTGCTATCACGTAAAACTAAAGTTCCCCACCCGGGAAGGGATCTGAATCGTGTGCGGGAGTCAGAAGATAGCCCGTAGCGGCTTTGCCACTCTCTCACGAGAGACCCTCTGCATTGAAGAAGGCACCAAGAAGAGGCAGATGGGCGAGAACGAGAGGAAAGAACCAGGTCTCCGCCCGGACAAAGTTGCCCGGCTAGGAACAGCTGAAGAGTTAGAAGAAATAAAACTGTTCGGACCGAAAAAAAGCATAAAGATAGGGGGAAACTTGGACGAAACCCTAAAAAAGAGCCTGCTAGAATGTCTACGGGAATACCCCGACATCTTCGTGTGGGGACACAATGACATGCCCGGGATTGACCCAAAGTTCATCAGTCACCGCTTAGCAGCAAACCCGTCACTCAAACCGGTCAAACAGAAGAGAAGGATCTTCAATCAAGAACGGTGCAGAGCGGTGGCATCCGAGGTGGAAAAACTGTTAAAAGCCGGCTTCATCAGAGAAGTAAAGTACCCCGAGTGGGTGTCAAACGTAGTATTGGTAAAGAAATCCAATGGAAAATGGAGGATGTGTGTAGATTTCACCGACCTCAATAAAGCGTGTCCAAAAGACAGCTATACTCTACCAAATATAGATCAACTGGTAGACGCAACTGCCTGTCAAGGACTACTAAGCTTCATGGATGCCTTCTCAGCGTACAATCAGGTCAGGATGCATCCTGCAGACGAGGAGAAAACCACTTTTATCACCGATCAAGGACTGTACTGCTACAAAGTAATGCCTTTCGGACTGAAGAACGCAGGGGCAACTTTTCAAAGGTTGGTAAACAAAATCTTCAAACCACTCATCGGCACTTCAATGTTGGTATATGTGGACGACATGATAACAATGTCCAGAGAACCAAGAGGTCACGTAACTGACCTAAAGAAAACCTTCGAATTGCTGAGAAAACACAATTTAAGACTCAATCCAGAGAAGTGTGCATTCGGAGTGGCCTCAGGAAAATTTATAGGCTACATGGTGAGTTCCCGAGGCATAGAAGCCAACCCCCAGAAGATACAAGCCGTGCTAGATTTAACATCCCCCAGAACAATTAAAGAGGTGCAAGGTCTAACAGGCAGGGTCGCCGCGCTCAACCGATTCATCTCTCGGGCGACCGACAAATGCCACCCCTTCTTCAAAGTCATCAAGAAGGCCCAAAAGGGGATCGACTGGGCACCGGAATGTGAGGAGGCCTTCCAGCAGCTAAAACAATATCTAGCACAGCCCCCACTCCTGGCTAAACCTCTCCCAGGAGAGACATTATACTTGTACTTGGCTGTTTCAAAACACGCAGTGAGTTCGGTACTGGTGCAAGAGGCCGACCAGATCCAGAGACCAGTATACTATGTCAGCAAAGCTCTATTGGATGCAGAGACCCGATATCCCGTGCATGAACTAGTCGCCATATCCTTGATCACTGCAGCACGGAAATTACGACCCTACTTCCAGGCCCACCCTATCGGAGTTTACACCAATTACCCCCTGCAACAGATCTTGCAAAAACCAGAAACCTCGGCAAGGTTAATGAAATGGTCGGTGGAACTAAGTGAGCACGAAATTTCCTACCTCCCAACGATAGCAATAAAAGGGCAGGCCTTGGCAGATTTTGTTGCGGAACTCGCGGAACCCCAAATATTGACTACGGAGGAAAGCAAATGGGAAATGTCAGTGGACGGGTCTGCTAGCTCACAGGGCAATGGGGCAGGAATCGCACTGAAAAACAGTGAAGGAGAAGAAGTGTTGCTTGCCTTGAAATTTGCTTTCAAAGCCACAAACAATGAAGCCGAATACGAAGCAATTTTGGTCGGATTAAGGCTATGCACAGTAGTGGGAGTCCACAACGTGGTAGTAAGGAGTGACTCTCAGCTAGCCATTCAACAACTAAAGGGAGAATTTCAGGCCAGAGAGCCGACTATGATAGCTTACTTAGCCGAAGTAAAAAAGTTGATGGAGAAAGTGGGGAACGTACGCTTCGAACAAATCGGACCAGAAGACAACTGTGAAGCAGACTCCCTGGCCCGGCTCGCATCCTCAATGAAGACCGAGGACCCCAGAATAATCCCTCTCATATGCCTCCAAGAAAGAAGCATAGGGGAGCTGAAGGTAGATATAGTAGAAGAGGAAGGCAAAAACTCATGGATGCAACCGATTAGGAGATACCTGGAAACAGGGGAAACCCCTAAAGACAAAAAGGAGGCCAAGAAACTAAAATTCAAGAGCACCAAGTTCTCCCTGATCGAAGGGGTGCTCTACTACGGAGAGGCTACACCACCGTACCCTCCTGAGATGTTTAACAGAAGAGGAAGCATATTATGTGCTCAGGGAGATTCACCGCGGGCATCTGTGGAAGTCACGCCGGAGGAAGATCAATCGCCTTTAAAGCCTTAAGACAAGGATTTTATTGGCCGACCATGCATCAGGACGGTGTGAGGGTAGCCCAGATTTGCGAAGGTTGTCAGAAAAATGCCAACATCCACCATCAACCGGCAGAGCAGTTAACCATCCTATCCAGCCCCTGGCCGTTCGCACAGTGGGGGCTAGATATCATAGGACCAATGCCAAAGGGCGAGGGCAGGCGAAGTATGCAATCGTGGCCATAGACTATTTCACAAAATGGGCAGAAGCCGAGCCGCTATCCACCATCACAGGAGAAGAAGGCCACAGAGTTTGTAAAGAAGAATATTCTGCAGGTTCGGAATCCCCCGGGCGATCATCACCGACAACGGGAAACAATTCGATAGCAAAAGATTCAGGAAGCTCTGCGAAGACCTCCAGATCGCTTTAAAATTTACCTCGCCAGCCCATCCAAGTCAAACGGACAGGTTGAGGCAACAAACAAGACCATCAAGGCAAACCTTAAAGCTCGGCTCGGATCATGCAAAGGCTTATGGGTCGAAGAATTACCAGAAGTGCTTTGGGCACATCGGACGACCTACAAAGATTCCACAGGGGAGACACCATTTTCCCTATCATACGGATGTGAGGCCTTCATTCCAGCAGAAATCGGGGTAGCAACTCACCAGGGTCCGCCACTTTGGGAATGAGCAGAATGAAGAACTTATCAAAAACCACCTCGACCTGATCGAAGAAAGGAGAGAAAATTAGCTATGAAAGCGGCAGTCTACCAACAAAGAATGGCCCGCTTCTACAACAGAAGAGTTCGAGCCCGCTCCTTCCTCCGGGCGCTACTTAGTATTGAGAAGGGTCACCTTAAACACCCGACGACCAGAGGAGGGCTCGTTAGGTGCCAAGTGGGAAGGGCCCTACAAAATCACAGAGGTGGTAAGGCCATGGGCTTACGTCCTAGAACAGCTGGATGACACAAGATTAAAAAAACCATGGAACGCCGAGATGTTGAGAAAATACTTTCAGTAAATTCTCCATTCCTTCTTTTCTTTTGCAGCAACCCGACAAGGGACAGAGATTCAAATACAAAGCCTCTCTCAAAATGGCCCGCAAAGAGTTGTAAGAAGGGCAGTATGTCCCCGGATATAAATAAAACTTTTTTTTCCAAAATTTTCACCCGCTCTTCTAAAAATAAAAATAAAAATAAATTTGTGAACCATATTCAAAACTCCGGGGACATACTCAATACAACGGTCCAGGGTCAAAAGCACAAGACCCACAACTACCCAACCACAACTACTACCGCGAAGAAGCACAAGACCACACCAGAACCAGTCGATTCCATATAAAAATAGCAGTGACGAATGTAAACCAGAGTATAGGTCCGAAAGAAGCATAGCGCGGGGAGGGATGATACCCCCGTGGCGTTTGCCTGCTTCGGTGTTACCAATCATAAGGAGGAAAATACCCTTAATGTTTCGAACACCCTTCGATCCTCACATACTCGACGCCCGTTTCAGAAGACAGTTGGCACCAAGGCCACTTCATTATTCAGCTCGGGGCTGGATCTTTTTCCGCCGAGGCCACTTGACTATTCGGCTCGGGGTCGGGTTACGTCCCACCGAGTCATGCTCATTGGTCTGGGGACGGGACATTCCCCCAGAACCAAATGTCTCTCTTAGCTCGGGGTCCTCGGAATATTCAGGGACATACTCGATGATAGGATCCGTGAGAAGATAGCCGTGGAGGGATGATACCCCTGTGGTGATTGCTTACTCCAGTGTTACCGAACATAAGGAGGATATGCCCTTAATGTGTCGAGCACTATTTGATCCTCACTTACCCGATGTAAGATCGCGGGAAAGCATAGCACGGGGGATGATGATGGCCCCCGTGACGATTGCTAGCTCCAGTGATGCCGGACCTAAGGAGGAATGTGCCCTTAGTATCCCGGACACTCTTTGATCCATTCATCATTTGGATCCAAGAGAGGCGCAGCACGGGGATGCGTTGTGCCCCTGTAGCGTGTGCTTGCTCCAGCGTGGTAAGGAGGAGCCCTCGTACAATACAGGCTCCACAGTGACCCGACGTATAGAGGATGTGCCCTTACCATTTAAACGCTCTCTGATCCAAATCCTGGTTCGCCGGGACACTGAATTGAAAGGTTCAGAATTATGTTTTGGAGGCCTCGGACAGGACGCTGTTCTGAGGTATCCGTGATATTGTTTACACTTTTTTGTTTTATTTTCCAAAAATTTTGTTTTTTGTTTTTTTCATCGGTCTGAAAGGGGACGCCCAAGACAGATTCGATAGGGCTTCAAAGGTTGATTCCCTTCCTTTCGGAGCAAGTCCCAATGATTGTTCGGCTCGGGCCTGGACTCGTTCCGCCGAGGCCACTTTATTAATCAGCTCGGGGCTGGATTCGTTCCGCCGAGACCGCTTGGATATTTGGTTCGGGGTTGGATTTCGTTCCGCCGAGGCTATTTAGTTATCAGGCTCGGGGCTAGATTACGTTTCGCCGAGGCCATTCAGTTATTCGCTCGGGGCTGGATTTCGTTCCGCCGAGGCCACTTGGTTATACAGCTCGGGGTCGGGCCACATCCCACCGAGTCTATCTTTTGGACTGGGGATGTAACATTCCCCCAGGGCCAAGTGTTCCTTACAGCTCGGGGTCGGGCCACATCCCATCGAGTCTAACTTTTGGACTGGGGATGTAACATTCACCCAGGGCCAAGTGTTCCTTACAGCTCGGGGTCGGGTTACGTCCCACCGGTTGCATCTCACCATCCGTGTTCTTCACAACTCAGAGTCAATCCTCGACCACTGAATAATTTGGGTCTCAGTTCGTATTATCCCCTCACGAACGAGCCTTAAATAATCATTTGAAGAAGAACACCGAAACAAGGAACAGAAGAGAAAAGCAAGAAAGAAAACACAGATGGATATATTATATATATATAATATTATATATATATATATTATATATATATATTCGATAAAATATGAAGTGTTATTACAAAAAAAAAAGACAAGTGTACACAGGGCCCCATCCGGGTTACCCCTTTTCAATCAGCCCGCACATGGCAAGAAGTTCTTCCTCGGCCGGCTCAGACGACGGATGGATCGGCTCGGTCTCAGAGGGGGGACAACAGCTTCAACCTCGGCAACCTGGGAGGCCCTTACTGTTGGTTTATTCTAAGGTCCCAAGATCAAACAAGACATGAATTAGTGTGAACACATCAACGGAGGTGGAATACTCACATTGATCGGTTATGTCGATTTGAAGACGAATCAAGGCCAAAAACGTACTGCCTTTGTAAGCCCACTGCAGCAGTCCACTGTCCCTGCAAAACAGAAGTTCGGGTCTCAAAACGAAGCTCCAAACTCCGTCGGATGAGTCCCGCCTCATGGGTGAACCTCCCTACCACCTTCGCAAGACTCGTAGTGTGCTAGCACTTGCGGTTTTCACCATGAAAACCCAACTCTTGCTCCCCTTATTCACGCCCAAACTGGTTCAAAACCAGTGAAGAATAGCCACACTTGGGCGTGAGAGAGATGAGAGAATTGAGAGAAAAATTTGTTTTTTGTGTTGTTAAAATGATTTACCAAAAATCAATTTATATTTATGCCATAATATTATTAAATAAATAATAAAATTATGACACAAAACATGCAATGGCTTAGAGTGTCAAACACTCAATTTCCATGCATTGATATTGAGTGCAATGTACACTATCTACATGCAATAACATTGAGTGCATTGTACACTATCTACATGCAAAGCATTAGAATGACATGTGTCATGTGGGCCCACACACGTTTCCAAATGAAAGTGGGCCCACGTGCACTCACGCGTTCGGTTCGATATTTCCAAAATACCGAGTTTACGTCGCGACGTTAATTCAATCGAATTTAAATAAATAATTGCGCCTGGCGAAATTATTATTTACGTCGCTAACGAATTAATTCTAAATTAACTCGTTTGCCCGAATTAAAATCTAATTTTAATTCCGCGTCGAAATCTAATTTCATTTAATATATCGAATATATTAATTCATCGATTAATTCCAAATTAATCGTCTCTCTCTTTAGACGACATTTTATCCCGGATAAAATATCTCTGTTATTATCCTATTAATAATTTTCTCTCTCTCTTCTTATAATCCCAGATTATTCAAGAGTGCGAGTTGTGCGTCATCGGTGGATTATCGGGAAGCGACCCATGAGATCCCCGGATAATCTGGCAGTAAATACGGTCGTCGGAGTATCCGAATCACGTACGTACCAAGTATTACGTTCTACGATTTACGAGACAAGGTCGACTCCTAGCAAAGCACCAAGTCTACCTAATTCTCCGGACATATCCATTAAAGAATATTAAGATCTGTATCAAGCGTAGTATACAATTGTATTGTGCATATCGGCCCAGTATCGGATAATCACGTGCTAGGGCTGGGGCTGGATAAGTGTCTGCCCCGTCCGAACACATATCGGATGTCTGGTAACTAGTCTCTATAATCGGATATTCATGACCTGGCCATAATATCACGATTGGATGGCATCACTTTAAGAGCACTAATACCGTATCCTGCGTGACATCATCTCCATTACGACTGGAGTGACACTTCCGTCTTGACATCACATCCAATACACTACGATTCTCTGATAAACCCAGAAGAGGTGAACACAGAACCAGTTAAGATCCCCCACCACCAAAACCAAAGTTTACCGATTGTCGTAAGTATTAGCGATGCAAGTCTCAGGTTAAGACTATACACACCTACCTTGATTTCGGCCTCCCATAGACACCTAGTCATAATACCAATGGGATTCCGAAGGGTCTATCCAGAGCGAAGCTGTTTCCCGTACCATCGTTGAAACACGACCTCCTATCGCACTTGCACAAGTATCCAATACTTATATATATATATGAGAACTATGCCGTTGTGCCCTCACAACGCGCACAAGTGCAATACTAGCCTATTCCGCATTATCGATGTCAAGTCTCGATAATACTACGGCTAGGGATATTTAATGATTAATCCTTCGTGGACTGATACTGTCTCATATCATCTCAATCCAGGAACTAATCATAGGGACCTCGCTCTTCATTTATATATCTATGGTGATCTAATCACAAACGATGAGAGTGCAATTTCCTTATTACATAGTTAATTTGCTACAACAACACAATGATCTGTGCAAATAGTGACGCTATGGGTCATATATCCAATTATCCAACTCTCCCACTTGGCACGTAGCGAGTCACTCAAGTGTCCTACACTCGAACTATGTACAATTCGCTCAAATTGCTGAGGAAAGGTTTTCGTCAACGGATTTGCTTAATTATCGTCTTGACGCGATTTACACGATCATCACATCGCCACGATGTATGATCCGAACGAATCAGATGATACAGAAGTATATATCTGGATCGTCGATGAGACCTTTAATTCCTTAGCCTATGCTGACGCCTAGCTCAGCTGCTAACAGAACTTTATCTAATCTTATTAGATTTATTTTCGACCCAGATGGTCTTCTATTGCTGCCTCAGGCAGCAATGATCCGCATTTGTTGTTTATTCGGCAACAGTTATCTTGCTAGGAAGATTTCCAGCTCACTGTCCCGTCTATTCAAACTTTATAGTACCGTAGTATTTAATCGTTTGGAAACTTGCAGTGGTGATCCCAGTCACTTCAAGTTCTCCTTCTCCATAGTTTAAAGATAGCATCTTTAGTTCTCAGAGATACTAACAGATGTTCTTAACTTCAATCCAGTGACTATCACTAGGATTGACCCGATTGTGACTCCATATGCTCAAAGCATATGAGACACCAATACAAGTACATTTTAAATGTACAATTCTCAGAGAGTGTTAACAACTCCAAATCTATTCCAGTAGATCTTTATTCCTTGAATAAAGGTTGTTACTCCCCAGAATTCTACGGAGAATTTCTATGAAAGAATATTTATGAAAACCAAGCTTTCACACCAATTGTTTTATGGGAATTTCACTGTCAGTGCGCTCTCCCACTAACCTCCTTATATACACAAGAATTATTTCGTTTTGAGTCAAATCATAAACCATTATGATTATTTCAAAACGACAGTTCCAAGAACCTTATGCTTGCATCAATCCAAACATGGATCGAATAACCCGCAAACCTGGTTTGTCGGTTATATAAAATCGTCAGGATTTTGTAAATATCCTCCAAAAGGTTTCCTTTTCAGGAAAGCGATTTGATCTGTAACTGACAAATTTCATAAATGAAATATACAGTTATCAACAAGCATCTTCAAAATGGATTTACTATGGCAACAGGTAAAAGGTTGAACCGTTATTAACACAATGTTGATAACGATACCTTTCCGTCAAAACCTTAGGTTTGCACGTTGGTATGTTGCCTTCCATGTATGTCTTCCTTGAAGACGTTTAATGTACCATAGGCACAACGCCTTGTGGTACAACAACTAGTATCCAAACATAGTTGTTATACATGGAATCCATTTCGGACTCATGGCACTTTGCCATAACAGGGAGTCGATACCTTGTATCACTTCCTCATAACGTAGTCGGATGGTACACCACCATAAGATTGACATCTTTATGAGGTTAGATCAGAAACCCATACCCTAGGTTGTTTTCTGACTCTATCCGATCTACTAGTTTCTTGTGTATTTGAAGATTAATGGTATAGTTTCATCATAGATGAACTGTTTGTGTTCCATTACGGACTTCGTGCCTAGATCAGTATTACTCCGATTTTCATCGAGTATCACTATCCTCCCACTGACCACTGTTATCAGTATTCCTCTCAGGAAAACCGCATGGTGAGCAACAATTATATTGTTCTCATGTGGGATTTACAAGTACTATATTAAGGTTTCCCTTAAGATAACCTATATTGGCACTTTATCCATTTGGGTCCTTAGTTTGGTATCGTCCAAACGCTATGCCTGGCATACCCAAATTATCAGGAATGAGAAACCCCGTTTCTTCCCTGTTCATATCCTATATGATATCTGTCAAAGAGATTTATATGGAACCTTATTCTAAATAAGTTTTGCACTGTTAATACATATCCTGTTGAAGGAAACAGTAGCTCAGAGCGACTCGTGATAAACCTTATCATGTCCAACAAAATTCGGTTTTTGATTCGGACACACCGTCTAACTGACGTGTCTCGGAGGAGTCCTCATATGAAAGAATACCGTACTCTTTCATTTACATATGAAACTTACTGCTTAAGTATTTTCCATTACGGTTTTACCGTGGCGGAATAATACTATAGCCGATCTGTTGTCTACTTCGTGTCGAAACTCTAAAGTTTCCGATCTGTGTTCTTCAAAAGAACACATAACCGCAACGTGATGCACATCCGTTAAGGTCACGAAATATTCATGTTCACATCTAGCCTAGCTAGATATGGGCCCACTTACTTCACCATGAATAGGGCTAACAGATCGGTGGCCCTTTTACTATTACCAAGTAAATAGTATTTTAGGTTTTTAACCTAATAAACTAGATTCGCAGACCTTATTTGAATAGTCAAATCAGTCCTAGTACCCACTCTATAAAAGTGTGGATATACGAGTCTTGTTTAATTGTGTCCTAGACAACAATGCCACAAATAAGTCTCCATTGATCAAATCAATTTGAGCTATTTATTTGTCATTTTATATGTTTGAGATTTTATTTATATTCAAAATATAATTCTGTTATTTACATCCAATGTATTTATCTCAGTATCATCTTTATATATTGAAACACTTTAGTGTTCTAGAATATAAAGGTTTTATCCGCAATGGATTAAACACTGATATAGAGATAATGACTCTAGATAAACTAGTTACATTATGACAGTTCCTAATTTAAATACATACCCAAAAGGGTAGTTTCTAAACTTAGGTATCTACGGTCGAAACAGCGACTTTCGTCCCGTTTCCGATTCGCAGAGAAATCTCGGCTTGAAGCCAGTATCCAGCTCACAGCGGATTCTGAACGTCAATACATATATTTTATGTACCACACTAAGTATTTAAAATCCAATTTTAATACTACTAGTGAACATAACTTTGACAAATATTTAAAGTTAGAGCCTCGCCCTTCTTTAATTCCTTCGTGTCTTCCATATCCAAATGGTAGTCACTTTGGGATATGTCAATTACCTTTTCAATATTTCACAAACCTTTGGCCAAGCCTTGGGTTTTAGAATATCGAAATGATGTGCACCTTGTGCACATGCCCAATTGCAAACTTTGACTTTTCTCCACTAGAATAGTCAATTAATTCTCCAAGAATTATTAATTGCAACTTTAATACTTTTAAATCTAAAGATAGATTTATTATAAGTATATTAATTAAGCACTAAAGTCATCATCACATAAATCTTCCAAAGACTTTATGCTCTACTATTTGCTTAATTATGGGCTTAGTAGAATAAGTTATTTATCAAATAAATTAACCTATTATTAATTCCCAATAGAAAATTAAATCATTTAAAACATTTAATCCAATGATTATATATTTTAAATATTCAACCTTTCAATTCTTTACTTGATTTTAATAGTCCAACTATTTAATCAAATTATTAAGGTACTATTTATTATAATGATTACAATAATCCAATTATTTAATCAACTATAATTTTATATTGATTACTATAAATCCCATTATAAAATCAACTATCATTTAATATTCAATTATATTGATTACTATAATCCAATTACAAAATCAACTATATATTGAATGAGTTTGTATATAGTCCAACTATATATATCTTTAAAACAACATAAAATATTAGTCCAACTAATACTTTAATAAATATGACGAGTAAAATATAGATGAGCGCGTTTAGCGAGTATTCGAACGAATGTTGCAAATTCAATACTTGCCTCCCACTATTTTTCGTCGAGCCTCTAACCCTCTGTCGAGTACTCGGGAAACCGTGTTTCCTAGTGGGCTAGGATCCCGTTAAATATCACACAATCTTGACTTTGGCCAACAAATTGTATGATAATTAACTAGGTAGATCTCGAAGATCAATTGGATCTAATCCAACTCCTAGATCCAGTAGGTGGACATCCAAGTCCTAAACATATATCTTATTATGTTTATACATCGAATGTATACCCTAACCTTTTTCCTCTGAATCAACTAGGCCTTGGCTTTGGCACAACAAACCTAATGATCCCAGTCAAGCGCGGACCCATTGACATGGAAGCTTCGTAATCAATGTCGTTGGACAAGAAGTGGTCTTGACTTTGGCCAACAAACCACAACTTGGACAAGACACCAATATGGAACAAAGCCTCGTGATTAAACACATCTTTGAAGGACAAGGGCTTGACTTTGGCCAACAACCCCTGCCAATCTAGGATCTTGAGTAAGAATCACTCAATGGAGAAAAACGCATGATATTTAACGAGGTTTTTCGCGTGCAATGGCTACCAATTTAATTATCTTTGTAAGGTCTCATCATCATACACCCTTAAACATGCATTCTAAATACATAATAAAGCGAGTATGAAATAAATAATAATGATATGCGGATGGATACTTAACACATTGATCCTAGATCAAATCTCTCCCTTTCTCACTCAAGCTAGCACTAGTATTACTTCTACCCCGTTACACTACACTTCTAAAGAAACCTCATATACATAGAGGGGAATAGGTGAGAAGAGAATACAAAGAGAAAGAAGGTGATAAGGCTGGACACGCAGGTCCAATTTAAAAATCGAATTTATTACAACAATTTCTAAAATTGCCCACCCGACTAATATCCATCCGATATACATTATTCATTCAACACAACCACGTATTCACACACATAAGCATGCTATCAATCAATCAATCAAATTAATTAATCTGATAATTAAGTGATCATCCAATGTTCAAACAACGATTTGATTTTGTTCGAGTCAAACTCGTTTTTGCGAATAAGTACTTAAAGTACGAATTCATGAATTAAATTAAACTACATCATTAAATCTAATTTAACATGTATTTAATACTAATTCACATTCAATTCAAATTAAATATTACACTTTTATTTAATAAACCTTTTACGATTTAAATTCCCAATCTAATCGTAACGCGTCTCAAAGACCGATTAACGTCCAACGTCGATTCAATTAAGTCCAATGGGCTTTTGATTGATTTCTTAAGGCGTGGACTTTTGGTCAACTCGGGTCAAACCGATAACCAAAGTCCAATCCGGGATTTACCCCATAAGCCCATAAATCAATCTTGGCCCATTAGCCCAATTGAACATTAAAGGTTCATTAGCCGCATTGGGCTTTATGGTTAAGGTTTTGGGCCCAATTGGATCCAATCCACTTGGCCTAAACCAACTTGATAAATCAAGCCCAATAGGCCCATTACAACTTTAAATTCTAATTTCCAAAATTAGGCCCAATTAATTAAATCCAAAAATCCAATTTTCACAATTTAATTACCAAAAGTGCATTATATGATTAATCAACTAAATCAACATTTTTAAAACACCAAATTAGTCTTATTAATCATATTCAATTCATTATCACATGTCAAACACACATAATGAAAAATCAAACCCATTTACATGCTTTCATGCTCTCGGCCAAGGAGGGATTTTGTGTCCGATTTGGTTTCGATCCAATCGAACCTACAATCGACATCAAATCACCATCCGATTTGATTTTATACACATCCAATGTCACAAAATCAAAATTACCAAGACATTAAAGGGCATTGTAGATTCGGCCAACATAAGGAATTTAGGGTTTTTGTTCAATTTAAATTAAATCCAATTCAATCTTAAATTAACATCATCCTTTATCATTATAACTCATCCAATGAATTAAAATGAAAAAATTCCAAGAATTCCAATATCATTTTACATTCGGCCAACATCAATATTTTGGGGAAAATTATTCCAAATCAATTTTCAACAAATTGGTCCAACCAAAATGCAATAAATCATGTTATAAGCATACTCAAACAAGCAATTTATTCAAATCATGCTCAACAAACATTTACCCAAATTTTAAGCCCTACAAATTTCATGCTTGCAACATTAGCTCATGATGCCATTGTTGGTTTATTCTAAGGTCCCAAGATCAAACAAGACATGAAATTATGTGTGAACACATCAACGGAGGTAGCGGAATACTCACATTGATCGGTTATGTCGATTTGAAGACGAATCAAGGCAAAAACGTACTGCCTTTGTAAGCCCACTGCAGCAGTCCACTGTCCCTGCAAAACAGAATTTCGGGTCTCAAAACGAAGCTCCAACTCCGTCGGATGAGTCCCCCCTCATGGGTGAACCTCCCTACCACCTTCGCAAGACTCGTAGTGTGCTAGCACTTGCGGTTTTCACCATGAAAACCCACTCTTGCTCCCCTATTCACGCCCAAACTGGTTCAAAACCAGTGAAGATAGCCACACTTGGGCGTGAGAGAGATGAGAGAATTTTGAGAGAAATGTGTTGTTGTGTTGTTAAAATGATTTACCAAAAATCAATTTATATTTATGCCATAATATTTATTAATAATAATAAAATTATGACACAAAACATGCAATGGCTTAGAGTGTCAAACACTCAATTTCCATGCATTGATATTGAGTGCAATGTACACTATCTACATGCAATAACATTGAGTGCATTGTACACTATCTACATGCATTAGAATGACAGTGTCATGTGGGCCCCACACGTTTCCAAATGAAAGTGGGCCCACGTGCACTCACGCGTTCGGGTTCGATATTTCCGAAATACCGAGTTTACGTCGCGACGTTAATTCAATCGAATTTAAATAAATAATTGCGCCTGCGAAATTATTATTTACGTCGCTAACGAATTAATTCTAAATTAACTCGTTTGCCCGAATTAAAATCTAATTTTAATTCCGCGTCGAAATCTAATTTCATTTAATATATCGAATATATTAATTCATCGATTAATTCCAAATTAATCGTTCTCTCTCTTTAGACGACATTTTATCCCGGATAAAATATCTCCGTTATTAATCCTAGATTAATTTTCTCTCTCTCTCTCTTTATAATCCCAGATTATTCAAGAGTGCGAGTTGTGCGTCATCGGTGGATTATCGGGAAGCGACCCATGAGATCCCCGGATAATCTGGCAGTAAATACGGTCGTCGGAGTATCCGAATCACGTACGTACCAAGTACTACGTCTACGTTCTACCGTTTACGAGACAAGGTCGACTCCTAGCAAAGCACCAAGTCTACCTAATTCTCCGGACATATCCATTAAAGAATATTAGATCTGTATCAAGCGTAGTATACATTGTATTGTGCATATCGGCCCAGTATCGGATAATCACGTGCTAGGGCTGGGGCTGGATAAGTGTCTGCCCCGTCCGAAACACATATCGGATGTCTGGTAACTAGTCTCTATAATCGGATATTCATGACCTGGCCATAATATCACGATTGGATGCGCATCACTTTAAGAGCACTAATACCGTATCCTGCGTGACATCATCTCCATTACGACTGGAGTGACACTTCCGTCTTGACATCACATCCAATACACTACGATTCTCTGATAACCCAGAAGAGGTGAACACAGAACCAGTTAAGATCCCCCACCACCAAAACCAAAGTTTACGATTGTCGTAAGTATTAGCGATGCAAGTCTCAGGTTAAGACTATACACACCTACCTTGATTTCGGCCTCCCATAGACACCTAGTCATAATACCAATGGGATTCCGAAGGGTCTATCCACAGCGAAGCTGTTGTCCCGTACCATCGTTGAAACACGACCTCCTATCGCACTTGCACAAGTATCCAATACTTATATATATATATGAGAACTATGCCGTTGTGCCCTCACAACGCGCACAAGTGCAATACTAGCCTATTCCGCATTATCGATGTCCAGTCTCGATAATACTACGGCTAGGGATATTTAATGATTAATCCTTCGTGGACTGATACTGTCTCATATCATCTCAATCCAGGAACTAATCATAGGGACCTCTCTTCATTTATATATCTATGGTGATCTAATCACAAACGATGAGAGTGCAATTTCCTTATTACATAGTTAATTTGCTACAACAACACAATGATCTGTGCAAATAGTGACGCTATGGGTCATATTATCCAACACTTACTTCAAGGATTGGAGGTGGAACCTCAGAATAGTCCTCGCCAGGAGCAGGAACCTCAGGACGGTTTTCTTGAGGATTGGGAGAACCGGGGCGATCGAAATCAGTTCGGGATCCATCACTTCTTCGGGAGGAGGGGTAGCCACCTCTGAAACTCTTCCTCAACATTTCCCCTTTACAAAAATGGATGGCCGCATGAATAGGACCCATGTCTAAATCAGGTAGAACCATGGGGATGATTTCCGCACAATCACCGATCCCTTCAAGACGAATGATTCCCTCTCTCTCGGCCTCCACTCAAGTTCCCTATCCCTGAGCTCGGCACGGGCCCGTCCCAGTTCCTCCTCCTTGGCCCGTAGCTTATACTCCACACTGCCTACTTCCACCTTGAGGAGCCCGATCTCAGCCCGTGCATCCACCAAACTTGCTCTAGCTTCTTCAGCGTTCTTGCGCTCTAGAGTAGCAGCAGCCTTAAGAGCTTTGTTTATTTTGACAGCCTCAACCGCAGCCAGCTCATGATCTTTATCCTCTCTTCGGCACTAGCCAGCTTGGCCTCCACTTCAGAAAGACGATTCTGAAGCCTCGGGCTTGGCGCCTTCAGACAAGGCTTATAAATAGGTCCTTATTTCTTGGCCGCCAAATAATTTGCCTGCCGAGAAGAAAAAGAAGTTAGGAAAATAAAAACAAAGTCTGAAACACACCACGGATATAGAATAGAAGTAACAAAAGTGACCTGGGCCAGCTGGGAGCACAATTTTGCAACTACCTCCTCGGGTGAAAGGTCCTCAAACCTCGCAATCTTCTCGGGAGGTACGGCCCCGACCAGCTCATTGAAATCCGACACCAAATGGGAAGTAGCCTCCCTAATATTCTTCCCGAGGTCATCAACTCCAAGAACCACGGAGCCCTTCAATTTCTTGGAAGGACCCTCCTGCTGAACTGGAGTTTCTCTGCTCGGAGCCTCCTCCTCCTCCAATTCCCGCCTCAATTGAGTATCCACAGCTCCAAACCGACGCTTCCTCCTCCTGGAAGGTCTTGGAGGGCTATCAGGATGGGTAACACCCATTGGGGGCACCCGGGGAGATGAAGATAGACCTTGAGAGCTCGGCCGTTCTACCCCCGCAGTCACCTTTCTATCCTCAGAAGATTCAGGTCGTTTCCGAGAAGTACCAGCTCCACCTGGGCTAGTTTTCTTCGCGGCACCGGTCAACTGATCAAGGTACTTTGGTCTCTTCGACATACCTGCAAAAAAACAAAGACAAAAGAAAGGTTCAGGACCTGAGCATACCAAAAAAAAAAAAGAAGAGAGATGACATCAAACATGATAAATAAACGAAGGAGTTGGCTAGAAGATCAACAGGCATCTACCTATCCGACCCGAGACATTGGGAGGAACGGCCCGAACAAGTCCCGATTCAAAAAATGCCGTATTGTTTACCAACTCCCTCCAATGAGCGGCATACCGCCGAGCCCAGAATACCCGCTTCCGGACCTGGTGGGAGACCTTGGGAGCATCCCTCCAACAGGCTAGGAGGAATAGAAAAAAAGGGGTAAGAATCCAAACATAAAAAAAAAACTAAGGGCAAAAAAACTAAAGGTTAATCTCCTAACCTCTCGCTCTAAAGATGTCCGGAACCAAGATCTCATCTCCATCCGATCTCAGGGTCCGTCCCCAATCTCCAGTAGCCCAGAACCAAAGATCTTTGATATTCTTGTTGGAGTCAGGGAGTTTTTGGACAACGTTTGATGAACTGTCATAAGCAGAGAGGTAGTACCAACCGTGGTGAGTCTTTGGGTTGGCCTTCAACCGATATAACCTCTTCACTTCTTCAAAAGAAGGTTCGCCAAGCCCCGCTCGATGCCAAGCTACATACAACCCGGCCAAGATCCTCCAACTGTTTAGACTTAGTTGACAGGGGGCGATCTCCATCTCGGCCAGCATCCAGGCGAAGTAGGTTGAATTGGCAATCGGAGCCCGCACTCGAAGAAAGCTGGAAGAAGGGCCACGGAACCATCGTCGGGCTGACTGGCACGATCACATGGGAGAGGGACCTCAAGAGCAATATCTATCGGGATGTCATATCGTTGCCGAAGCAGTGCTAGATCATCCTCGGTTATCTTAGAGGGCCGAACCATGTCCAGAGCCGAGCTGTCAAAGTCACCGGGCTCCGGATCCTTCCGAGGAACCCTCTGATGATGGTAGTATCTTGTTCAATTTCAGAAGGGGTGGGGGTAGTATCAAGGTCTTCCACGCTGGGTGCTCCCGAGCCAGAGGAAAGCTCTTCAGCAATAGGGGCCAAGGGTTTAGCAGGGTTTTCAGGGGAAGAACTGTCATCAGACATCCTAGACGTCCGAAAATAAAAGGGCAAGGTCAGTCTACAACCATATTCTTAAAAAAACGACCAAGGGATTCGCAAGCTATCCTAAGTTTCCAGAAAAAACTAAATCTATGAAGTTCTAAGTGCCCTAAGCAAAGTATTCAATAAAATCTCTCCCTAGCAAGTATCAAAACAAATGAAAAGGAGAAACAGCAAAGCACAGCAAGCAAGAAAAAAGGAAGAGGAAGAAGGTCGTTCGGGAAACTTACTTGATCTATGCTCGGAAAAGCGGCGAATACGTTGAAGAACTTTGAGTAAAACTAAATCAGATGCTTCGTAGCCGAAGGGAAGAAGAGTTTTTGAAATTGATAGGATTTTTGCCAAACAGATGCAAGGATATCGGTTCACCTTCTCATTACAACGTCGGAATAATTCCAACCATCGGATCGTAATAGAGTCCCGGATGGACGCCAAGTGTCAACTGCAAAAGAGGTCTGCCAAAATCAAATAAACGGTTGAGATCAGCGCACTATTAAGACGTCTCTGCACGGTCAATTTTCTCCTGCTTTTGGCGGGAACCCGACGGATGTTCGACAAGTGTCAGACACAGAAAAAACCCTAAAGGTGATTTGATGGGCATTTAAACAGACATGACGGTTGCACGTCTCAAGAAAAGATGCTTGAAAAGAGGCAACATAAAATTTTGATCCGACTCTGGATCGACCACCAAGCAAAGTAATCAACACACCATCTTTATATAGTTCCCGGCATCAACTTGTATGCTCGTTGGAACCGAGAACTAGGGGACAGATGTTGATGGTGTTTTCAGGCACTATGGTATTTAAAGCAGCACGACATGGGCAAAAAGGTAAATCCCATTCTTGTTCAGGATCATTGATGCCGACCCGACCCATAAAAAAGCAGCAGCAGCAAGGGCCCGAGCACTTTGCAATAAGAGGCCGAGCACCTTATGGTTACAGACCGACCACAACAGGAAGAGACCGAGCACTTTATGGTCGGCAACCGATCACTTTGGTTCGAATGACCGAGCATTATCAGATCGACAACATCATTCTCAGTTCAAAAAACCATTATGACCGACCACATGAAGACCGAGCATATGGCAAGGCGTGCACCAGAAGATAAGACGTCATGTCCTTACGGGGTAAGGAGACAATCCTACCTTCATAAAAAATACTGATGAAACCAGTGTCCTAGAAGGATAAAGGGAATAGAGATAGATTTGATTAAGAATCCTTGTGGGAAAAGGAGGTTGCTTCAATTAGGAATCCTCATACTAGAAGAAATCTGATTTCTTCACTATTATAAATAGAAGGGTAGATTATGTGTGAGGGGCATCAGAATCAAGATCAATCTCATGGTGATTAAACTTGTAAAAGCATAAGAGATACAAGTTTCAGCAATAAAAGCATAGTTCTGTTTGTGTCCGTGGACGTAGGTTGGATAAAAATCCGCCGAACCACGTTAAATCTCTTTGTCTATTGGCGCATTTTCTACCTTCTGCTAAGTTTGCTTTTGGTTTCCCCATAACCAAATAAATTCACTATTGAGGGAGGATTACCTCGGGAGTGATATTCCCATATTGCCCTAAGACCAAAATCCACCTTCAACATTTTTAGTTCGCAACGTTGTCAATATGCACACTAAATAGCTAATAAGGTCACACTTAGTGCACAAAACTCAAATAGGAAGGTTATAATGTACATAGTTTTATCCCGTTTAATTTTTGCAGAGGCTGTTTCCCATGATCAAGTGTATAGCAAAATAATGAATGTTATGTGAATAAGAATCATATAATAATGCCAGAATAAGAATCAACTAATAATGCCAGAAACACCAACAATAAACAAATTACAGCAACCCCATTCTTGAAAGCAACAACGGACGTACCATCATAAGGAGAGGCACATCGCAAGCAAGCTTTGCGACCTTCCTTGATCTCATCATCAAAACAGGACTTGCAAATGGGAAAATTACACTCATGGCAAGCAATAAACACTTCCCCATTAGCATTATTGAATCCCACTTGATCACCACAAGTGTTGCAAACAGGAGCCCCAGATTGCATCATCCTGAAATATACACTTCTCCAAAGAAACCACCACAATACAGGAATCCTTGTAAGAAACTAAGAGCCTAAACAAAGCTATAGGGTGATGCCATTTTTGTAATGGGTGATAAGTGGGCGGTGGTTGAAGAGTTGAGGTGTTGGTGTCAATGTTGGTTTTCAGAGTTCATGCGCAGCGGAAATCGTGTTGGGTAACATGAAATAAATTTAATTTATTTTTCATACATGAACAATCAAAACCGGATCCGTATTTTCTAGTATATTAATAATAAAATTATTTAGAACTCAGGTTAGAAATATACCTGTAGATCTGGATCTGTTTGTAAATTGATTCTTTGAACCACGATCTTCCTTGTCTTATCTCCTCACCTCAAATGGCACGTGTGGGCGTGAAAATAAATGCGAAGAACACTCTAATTTTAGTGAAGGATACGTGTACTCAACACATGAGACGAATCCTTGGTGCTATTTTATTTTTGGTTTTCTCAAAACCAAAATCAAGAAAAACAGAAAAATGAAAAACACCTTTTTTTATTTTCTTCACAGCATCTCACGTTGCTGTTGCTTTTTTTTTTTTTTTTTTTTGTTTTTTTTTTTTTTTTTTTTATTGAATTCTCAAAAAGCAATTCAATTCATCCCTCAATACTAGCTCACCTCCCTTTTGTATTTTAAAAGGATTTTATTTTCTCTTGATTAACTTTGATCAATATCAAATTCTTATCAAGCAAATCCATTAAAGATATTATTAATTTTAATTTTCTAAAAAATCAAAAATAAAATCCTTTGATATTTATCCTATAATTTATCAAAGATAATTCATTAAAATAAATTATCAAATTTTCAACTTTTGAAATATTATCCTTTTAAATTAAAATTTAATTAATCAAATCAATTAAATATTAATTTTCATAAATTAATAAATAGATACATTATCTATTAATAAATATATTAAGACAACATTTGTCTTAATTTCCAAACAAGAGCTATATGGAATAATTAGAGTGTAAAATAATTCATAATTATTTTAAATAATTCTCAACTATTTTTCTTCGCAATTATAATCGTTCGAACAGTGATAGAGGACGACGAGGGGACCGATGGACCTATAATTCTAAGCTCCAATAATTCCGTCGATTAATTATAAACTCTTTTATTAATCAAACGAAATTATTAATTCTGGAGTAACTCCACTAAATACCCAAAATTGCACTATCAGAATTATAGAATTAATTACTCAAAGTATTCGTCCATTGATATAGTCATTACCTATGCAATGATCCTCCATAACAGATTCGTAAAGGAGCTAGGTATAAAATATCCGTCAACCTCTCCAGTTACATCTTTATCATTGATTTCCATTAGTTCACAAGTGAACAATTAATTCATAACTTTTATGAATTTGCGCGCTAATCGTTCAGGTCCTGAACTAACAAACAAGAGAATCTTATGAACGGATTTCATTATATCAGGTTAGCATTCTCAGCTATTCATTCAACTCATTCCCAAAATACAAGGTTTACGAAATGTAATAAATACAAAACCATACCGAGTAAATTAAAGAATAAATTAATATGATATAGGAGTCTGCTAAATATCATGATTTAAGATCATCACATATATGACCATCATTATGATAAAATTGATGTTCCATATTTAACGGAATTATTAGAACTTTTCAATTTTATCGGGTCCTGTCCAATATAATCTTATTATATAAAATACATTCATTTTTATGTCTCTACATAATATAGTCTGGATAGAACTATACCATTCATAATGGAATGAACTGTATTTATGACTTTGGATTTGAAGATTCCCAATTTCAAATCATAGTCATGGACAAATTTTGATTATTACTCTTTAAATTTCATCCATGCATATATGCATGTAACATTTTACATACACATATATGTTTAATTTAAAGCTACATAAATAATCACGGAATTTTCATGAATTTTATAAAGCAAATCAAAATGCATACATGGAATAAAATAGAATCATAAATTTATTAATCAATCATGTTTCGAACATATTTGCTTGTCGGGCATACAAATCCCAACAGTTAATACTTTGAAGGCAAAGAGAGATGAGAAGCAACGTCTCTGTGTGTGCAACCAGATCTTGATATGTATATGATCTGCATCCAAATCAGTTCCAATAAGATTTCAAATATTATTTTTGCGAGAAGTTGAAGGAAGGTTTCGGTTTAACCAACATTTCTTCCCTACCAAGACCCTCTCTGATATGTATACAGTTTGATCATGGCCGTTGAAACCGGCATGTGCTGCAATGCCATGATATGACATACATTTTCTTGGTCCTAAACCTTTTTATTTTTTCTCTTTATTTTTTATTATTTTTATTTTAATTTGAGTGTCTGGACCAGCTTATACTCACTTATATAAAATTAAAAAAATATTAATTAGATGCCCAATGAGAAATATAATTTGTTTTTTTTAATCTTTCATTTTTATGTAATTAGTCGTCAATGATTTATTAATAAATTAACACTGAACTTCCAAAAAAAAAAATCAAAAAAATATAAAAATTCAAAACTGGATACAATAATAAAAATAACTAGCTAAGCAATTCAATTATATAAATAATTTCAAAAGATAAGAGTTGTACAAGCCAAATTAAATTAAATCAATCAAAAATTCTATTTCTATTAGTTGGGATTAGCTACCTGAATTATTTTGTTTTATTATCGTTAAAGGAGGAACCCATGATACAATCATACCCCCAAGCTATAATAAAAACTTGACACAATTAAAATAATCAACGTGAAGTTTTATAATTAAATATATATATATTATATATATATATATATATATATATAATATATATTATCTATATATATATATATATATATATATATATATATAGTAAAAGGAATCTTATAATAAAAGTACGATATGAAAAAAACTAAGAGAGCATAAAAATAAATTATACAATTCAAATCTAAATATTATTGAAATTATAATTTGCGTGACTTTAAACAATAGAACTCCATGAGATAATAGTTGTTAATAGAAAATAAATATTGTTGATGGTGTTTTCAGGCACTATGACATTTAAGGCAGCACAACGAGGACAGAATGGTAATTCCCTGACTGGTTAAGATCATCAAAGCCGACCCGACCACAACATGTAAAGACCGACCACTTTGATTCGGATGACCGAGCACTATAAGGTCGGCAGAAACACTCTCAGCATAAAAGATTGTCATGACCGACCTCATGAAGACCGACCAGATGGCGAGACGTGTTCAAGATGACGACACCCCATTCTTGCGGATAAGATAAAACGAATTATCCTACTCTCACAAGGAAATAAAGTCAGAATCCGAAAAGGAATAAGAAAAGAGAAGACAATATCAGACTAGGAATCCTTTCAAGAAGAGAAGACTGAGTTCAACTAGGATTTCTTATGCAAATAGGAGTCTGATTTCTTTACTATTATAAATAGGAGGGCAGAGTATGTGTAAAAGGCATCATAAAAAATCAGTGATCAGAATCATCAAGCTCTGATTTGTAAACACAAAAAGATCTGAGAAGCGTATTGGAGTAATAAAAAGTACCATCCTGTTCTTGTCCGTGGATGTATGTCGGATCCAAAATCCACCGAACCACGTTAAATCTCTTTGTCGATTGGTGTGTTTATCTGTCTCTCGCTAAGTTTGCCTTTGGTCCCCCATAACCAAACAAATTCACTATTGAAGGAGGATTACCTCGGAGGTGATATTCCCACGTTGCCCCGAGACCAAAATCCACCGTCAACAGTTGGCGCCGTCTGTGGGGAAACCAACAAAAAGCAACTCGCGTAGTAAGACAATGGCGGAAGGCGGAAACCAACAATCATCAGGGAGCTCGGCTGCAGATTGGATGGAGAAGATCGAGGAAAACCTTAGGAAATGAAGGGAGGAAAACCAAACTCTGCTAAAAACCATAGTAGACCGGTTGGAAAGGATAGAAGGAGCACACAATGGAAAATTCGAGGCCGGGACTAGCCGACGAAGGAACGACATAGCAGAAGGAAAAAGAATTGTCGATACAAGTGAAGACGACAGACCCCGGGGGAGGGAACCCTATAGAGTGAGATCCGTGGTAGTACAGAGAGATTCCCAGACCGAGGACACGTGGGAGAAAGAAGACGATAAATCGTCACCGGACTCCTCCCACGATAGCCCTCACAACACCCGGGGAAGAAGGAAAGAATATAATGAAAGAGTACAAGAAGATGCCGACCACGAGAAGCACCATTCCCGATAGCAGAAAGAAAAGAAACCACAGGAGACGGCATGGAATCAAAGTCGCACAGCATGAAATCTTGGCTACGGGAGGAGCTGGTCAAATGGGGAGTATACCCCAATACAAACAGAGGGGATATCCAGGACAGCAAAGATGAGTCCCCCCTCACAGAAGAGATAAAATCAGAGAAATTCCCAAAAAAGATTCAGCATGCCGACCATGACACCATACAAGGGCCATACCGATCCCAAAACCCACATTGAAGGTTTCGTCCTACTAATGGAGGTCCAAGGGGTAACAGGGGACACCATCTGCAAAGTGTTCCCCCTAACTCTGGCCGGACCGGCCATTCTATGGTATAGAAGCCTAGCCCCAAGGAGCATCAGCAGCTTCGTACAACTGAGAAAGTCATTCATACGACACTTCAAGGGGGCTTGTGTCCCCAGAAAGACAATTGGAGAACTAAGGCTTATGAAACAAGGAGACGATGAACCTTTGAAGATATTTATTGAAAGATACCATAATATGGTACTCGAAGTCGGAGGGTATGAATCCCCCGAGGCCCTGGAAAGCTTGAAGGGAGCCTTGAGAGTCGGGAGGCTATGGACCCACCTAAGGATCCAAGACACCCCGGACTACGCAACCGCCCTGGAGGTGGCCCGAAAATTCGTTTTGTTAGAGAAAGAAGAGAAAGTATCCCGAAAAGGGAACACCATCAGAGAAAGGACCACGAGAGAGGCCGCCCCCCGCCATGTAGAAAGAGAATCCAGAAGACCACCTCCGAAGCACAAGGAGTTCAAACCACTGCACCGAGATAACCAAGAGAGAAGGGCGCCGACCCAAGTAAACCATGTGGTCGGGGAAGATGCGTACATTCCCCTAAAGAAACCACTGGGACAATTGTCATGGAGATCCAGGGGAAATGCCTCTTAGTAGAACCCGACCAAAGAAGATTTCCCCCGGACAAAAGGAGCCAAAGGCTTATTGCGTACACCACAACTCCAGAGGACACGCAACAGACGGATGTAAAGATCTGCGAGAACAGATGGAAGATCTAGCACGAAACGGGTATCTGAACAAATACATTGATCACGACACGCGGTCATGACGGCCAGACAAAGAGCACGTGGCCGCCAAATCAACTAAAAAAAAAAGGGCAGTTTGTCCCCGAAACATGAATAAAAAAACTTTCTCTTCTCAAAAAGGTTCTCGTCCACTTTCTTAAAACATAAATAGAAAGACTTACTCAAAAAAAGGAAAAAAAATACCGGGGACAAACTCAGCGCCTAATACAAAAAGAAACGACCAAGCACTAAAACCTGATCGGCTCGGGGATGGACTTTGTTCCGCCAAGGCCATTCAGTTATTCGGCTCGGGGTCGGGTTACGTCCCACCGAGTCATGCTCATTGGTCTGGGGACGGGACATTCCCCCAGAGCCAAGTACCTCTTTCAGCTCGGGGTCGGGTTACGTCCCACCGAGTCATGCTCATCGGTCTGGGGACGGGATATTCCCCCAGAACCAAGTATCTCTCTTAGCTCGAGGTCCTCTGAAATATTCAGGGACATACTCGATGCATAGGATCCGTGAGAAGCATAGCACGGGGAGGGATGATACCCCTGTGGCGATTGCCTACTCCAGTGTTACCGAACATGAGGAGGAACATGCCCTTAATGTGTCGAACACTCCTTTGATCCTCACCTACCCGATGTAATGGATCCGTGGGAAAGCATAGCACAGGGGATAATGATGCCCCCGTGACGATTGCTAGCTCCAGTGTTACCGGGCCTAAGGAGGAATATGCCCTTGGTATCCCGGACACTCTTTGATCCATTCATCATCCGGATCCGCGAGAGACATAGCACGGGGATACGTTATGCCCCTGTGGTGTGTGCCTGCTCCAGCGTGGTAAGGAGGAGCCCTCATACAATACACAGGCTCCCCAGTGAACCGACGTGTAGAGGATGTGCCCTTACCATTCAAACGCTCTTCTGATCCGAATCCTGGTTCGCCGGGACACTGAATTGAAAGATTCAGAATTGTGTTTTGGAGACCTCGGGCAGGACGCTGTTTTGAGGCATCCATGTTGTTGTTTATGCTTGCAAAAATGTTTTTGGGATAGGTGCTAAGTCACCCCCACCTTTTAATTTTATTTTCCAGAATCTTGTTTTTGTTTTTCGCCGGTCTGGCAGAGGGACGCCCATGCCAGATTCGGTAGGGCTTCAAAGGTTGATTCACTTCCCTTCTGAATAAGTCCCAGGAGATAGTCGGCTCGGGGCTGGATTACGTTCCGCCGAGGCCACTTGATAGTCGGCCCGGGGCTGGATTTCGTTCCGCCGAGGCCACTTGGTTATCTAGCTCGGGGTCGGGTTACGTCCCACCGAGTCAGCCCTTTGGACTGGGGACGTAACATTCCCCCAGGTCCAAGTTCCTTTCTCAGCTCGGGGTCGGGGTACGTCCCACCGAGTCAGCCCTTTGGACTGGGGACGTAACATTCCCCCAGGTCCAAGTTCCTTTCTCAGCTCGGGGTCAGGGTTAGTCCCACCGAGTCAGCCCTTTGGACTGGGGACGTAACATTCCCCCAGGTCCAATTCCTTCTTCAGCTCGGGGTCGGGGTACGTCCCACCGAGTCAGTCCTTTGGACTGGGGACGTAACATTCCCCCAGGTCCAAGTTCCTTTCTCAGCTCGGACCCAGGTTATGCCCCTCCGGCTCATGTTGACCCCCGAAAGGTCTCAGAATATTCAGACAAACAAGAAGCATAAAGAAAAAAAAAGAAAGGGCGAAAGAGATAAGAAATACACAGAAATATATATATATATATATATATATATATGTGTGTGTGATGCCAAAATACAACTTGTAATGTTATTACAAAAATTAAAGTATACATAGGGCCCCGGTCGGGTTACCCTTTCTCATTCAGCCCGCACAGGAGCAGGAATCTCTTCGTCAGCTTGCTCAGACAGCGGAAGGATCGGCTCGACTTCAGAAGGAGGAACTGCAGCTTCAACCTCAGCAGCGTGAGAGACCTCTGCTTCAGGGACGGGAGGAGGGATCTCAAGACAGTCCTCGCCGGGGGCAGGAACATCAAGTCGTCCTTCTTGGGGAGCCCCGGAAGCCGGAACCACCGAGATCGGGTCAGGATCCATCACCTCATCGGAAGGAGGAGGGAGCCATTTCCGGAACTCCTCCTCAGAAATATCCCCCTTACAAAAACTGATGGCCGCAAAAATAGGGTCCATGTTCAGACTTGGCAGCACCATCGGTATCAAATCAGCACAATCACCAACCCCCTCAAGACGGATGGCCTCCTTCTCGGCCTTAAGATCGGCCTCTCTTTCCTCGAGCTCGGCCTCTTTCCTCTCAAGATCATCCCGGGCCCGCGCCATTTGTTCATCATTGGCCTTCAATTTGGTTTCAACACTGGCCACCTTCGCCTCAAAACGCCAATCTCGGATTGGGCAGCTTTCAAGTCCTCCCGAGCATTGTCGGCAAGCTTTCGCTCCAGCGCAGCAGCAGCCTTAAGAGCTTATTAATTTTGAAGTTCTCATTGGCGGTCGCCTCGTGATTCTTTATCACCTCCTCCCGATCGACCAGTTTAGCTTCTACTTCTGAAAGGCGATTCTGAAGCCTCTGGGCCTGACCACCCTCGGACAATAGACTCAGAAGGAGGTCCTTATTCTTGGCCAGAAGGTAAGTAGCCTGCACGAAAAAGAAGAAAGTCAAGATATAAGATGAAAAAGAACGAGAACCGAAATCAGAAAAAAAAGAATAAAACTACCTTTGCCATTTGAGAGCTCATCTCGGTCACCACAGCTTCGGGCGAGATGTCCTCATATCTCGAAACCTCCCCCGGGGGAATCACCTCGGCCAATTCATTGAAAGCCGGCACTAAATGAGAAGTAGCCTCCGGGATGCCTTCTCCCAAATCATCCACCCCGAGGATTACAGGACCCTTTCGCTTCTTGGAGGAGCCACGGATGATTTTTTCCCCCGACGAACGTCTTTCTTCTTGCCCGGGACAGGATCCTCCTCCTCCTCTTGAACCAACTCGGTCTCCTCTGACCCGAACTGACGCCTCCTCTTCCTAAGAGGCTTCGGCGGACTGACAAGACGAGCAGATCCTGACGACTGCGCACCAGGAGAAGATAGACCCCGAGCAACCTGCTGAACTCTCCTTGAGACGCCCTCTCAAGCCCAGCAGGGTCAGGTTGTGCCCCGGAAGTTCCAGTTTCCGCATGACCGGCTTTCTTCATAGTACCGACCAACTTCTCGAGAACTTTGGCCTCTTCGACATGCCTACAAAAAAGGGGGGGAAGGAAGTCAGGACCCGAGCTTATAACAAAGACATCAAACATTTAAAATAAACAGGGGAATCAAACTAAACAGTCAGCAAACATCTACCTATCCGACCTGAGACCTCCGAAGGGACGGTCCGAGTAAGACCCGACTCAACAAAGGCCGCATCATTAACCAATTCCCTTCCAGTGAGCAGCGTACCGACGAGCCAGAATACTCGCCGCCGGACCTGATGGGAAACTTTGGGAGCATCTCTCCAACAGGCTAGGAAGAATAGAAGAAAAAGGGTAAGAATCCAAACAAAGAAAAGATAAAGGAAGAGAAGCTAAAGGGTCGGTCTCCTAACCTCCCGCCCTGAAGATATCCGGTACCAAGATCTCCCCTTCATCCGACCTCATGGTCCGTCCCCAATCCCCAGTGGCCCAGAACCAGAGATCTTTGAAGTTCTTATTGGAGTCAGGGAGCTTCTGGATGACATTTAACGAACTGTTGTAAGCGGAAAGGTAGTACCAACCATGATGAGCCTTTGGGTTGGCCTTCAAACGGTATACCCTCTTCACCTCTTCAAAGGAAGGCTCGCCGAGTCCTGCCCGATGCCAAGCTGCATACAACCCGGCCAGAATCCTCCAACTGTTTAGACTCAGCTGACAGGGGGCGATCTCCATCTCGACCAGCATCCAAGCGAAATAAGGTTGAATCGGTAGCCGCAGCCCACACTCAAAGAAGGCAGGAATAAGTGCCACCGAGCCCTCGTCAGGTTGGCTAGCGCGATCCATAGGACCGGGAACTTCAAGGGCGATATCTATCGGAATACTATATCGCTGTCGAAGAAGGGAAAGATAGTCTTCAGTTATTTTGGAAGGACGGTTCATATCCAGAGCCGACGAGCCAAGGTCACCGGGCTCTGGGTCCTTCCGAGGAACCCTCTGATGGTAGGAGTCCTGTTCGATCTCAGAAGGAGTAGGCGTAGTGTCAAGGTCTTCTACAGTAGGTGCCCCCGAGCCCGAGGAGAGCTCCTCAGCAGGGGGAGTTGAGATTTTAGCAGGCTTTTCAGGGGAGGAACTGATGTCAGACATCACTGACACCCAGAAAAACAAAGAAGGAAGAGGTCGTTCAGAGGACTTACTTGTTCTTCTCGGAAAAAGCAGGAGGTTGTGCAGTACGGTTGTGCCCGTTCCTTATGTTCGCAGCAAAGAAAAAGAAAAAACCCGCGTTGAACTTCGAGAACACGGAGTTGGGCGAATCACAGAGATGTTTTCAGGAAAGAAGGAGAAATTGCCGAAAAAGATGGAACAGTGAAAGCCTCGCCTTCTTATAGTCATAACCAGGACGCTCATGACCGTTGGATCTAAAGGAAGAACCCGGATGAACTCCAGGTGTCAACTGCAAAAGAGGTCTCCCAAGTTTGAACAGACGGCTGAGATCAGCCCACCGTGAAGACGCCTCCACACGGTCGATTCGTTTCCTTTTTTGTCGGGAACCCGGCGGATGTTTGACAAGTGTCGAACTTAGAAGAAACCCTAAAGTTGATTTGATAGGCATTTAAGCGGACGTGACTGTTGCGTGTCTCAAGACAAAGCGCTTGAAAAGAGGCGACAAAACATTTCTCGACACCGGACCGACCTCAAAAAAGCAAATCAGAAACACCATCTTTATATAGTTCCCGCACCAACTTGCACACTTGTTGGAACCGAGAACTAGGGGACAGATGTTGATGGTGTTTTCAGGCACTATGACATTTAAGGCAGCACAACGAGGACAGAAGGGTAATTCCCTGACTGGTTAAGATCATCAAAGCCGACCCGACCACAACATGTAAAGACCGACCACTTTGATTCGGATGACCGAGCACTATAAGGTCGGCAGAAACACTCTCAGCATAAAAGATTGCCATGACCGACCTCATGAAGACCGACCAGATGGCGAGACGTGTTCAAGATGACGACACCCCATTCTTGCGGATAAGATAAAACGAATTATCCTACTCTCACAAGGAAATAAAGTCAGAATCCGAAAAGGAATAAGAAAAGAGAAGACAATATCAGACTAGGAATCCTTTCAAGAAGAGAAGACTGAGTTCAACTAGGATTTCTTATGCAAATAGGAGTCTGATTTCTTTATATTATAAATAAGGGCAGAGTATGTGTAAAAGGCATCATAAAAATCAGTGATCAGAATCATCAAGCTCTGATTTGTAAACACAAAAAGATCTGAGAAGCGTATTGGAGTAATAAAAAGTACCATCCTGTTCTTGTCCGTGGACGTAGGTCGGATCCAAAATCCACCGAACCACGTTAAATCTCTTTGTCGATTGGTGTGTTTATCTGTCTCTCGCTAAGTTTGCCTTTGGTCCCCCATAACCAAACAAATTCACTATTGAAGGAGGATTACCTCGGAGGTGATATTCCCACGTTGCCCCGAGACCAAAATCCACCGTCAACAAATATGCAATTCAAAATTGTAAATAAATAACAAAATAATTAATAATTAATGAAAAAAACTTTGGTTAGGCTCGAGATTTGAACTTTCATGAGACACAAGATGGACTTAATTGGATTTAGAATTTCGTCTCCAGATTTGAACTGATATTTTTTATTTTTATTTTTTATAATTATAATAAATAATTATTAGATAATAATTTAAATATAATTAAATGGTGTATTATTATTAAAACACACATGATATAAGATTTTGAAAAACTAATTCAGTACTGAATCCAGATTTACATAGAATCTATCGGCAAGCCAATTTGCTTTTGAATAGCTCTCTCTTTTGCAAAATTTAAACATATATTTATTATTAAAAATAAACTTCAAAGTGGTCCCACCCCATACACCAAGCTAGTATTAAGTTAGAATGAAATGAAACTTAGATTATATAATCAAATATAGAAATTAAAATGTCTAAGTCCAAGTTTTCCAAGACGCGATCGATAGGAGACAGAGTTGCTATTCCCTTGAGTCACATGACCTGATATGTGTTACACGACTATTTGTGATTATGCGTGCTTATAGTGACATGAATACTTATTTATGTATACCTTCCCTAAGATGAGGGATAATTATGCATGTATTACATGAAACTCCTACAGTTGACTTATTTTATTGAAACTGAAATATCCTTACATGTCCCTGCTTAATCCATGTATGACATATCTTAAGTCATCTAATCATAGCTTGTTCATGATTTTTCTAATACATGTATCTCCTAGTAACTCGTGATTTATGCTTATCTAATTTGTAGTGAATAGTATATGTTCCATACATGCATATTACCAACTTATATATCTGAATTAAATTTGCTATATTCATAATTTAGCTCAGAGGGTTACCAATATAAATTACTATAAATAGATTACATCACTGATAACTTTTGGTCACTTAAATTGAATTGCTTAGCTAGTTATTTGTTCTTTGTTCGTCCCCGCTGGGAACAGGACGAGTCCCGCACCCGCAAAGATGTGGTGGAACGCTGCGAAGCCCCCCCCCCCACGTTTATTATCACTAGTTCTCGGGTCGTTATGCTCTTGCTGAGGTTTCAACAATGATCCTTCTAGAGGTTCACCTACCGAAACATTATGACGACTTCTCTTTCTTCTAATAACAAGGTTAAGTTGTGATGTCTGAAGGGGTTTTATGGCGGAATTCCGGTAACGCAGCGGAACTGTGGAAAATCAAAATTTTCCAATTTTAAAACTTTCTCTCGGATCAATTAAATAAACTTAATTATTTAATTACCCAATTATCAAATTATGAAATATTACACAATAAATCAATTTTTTGTGTAATTATCAAATTACCCCAAAACTTTGTATTTTATTAATTTTAGTCCTAAATTGTTTAAAACAATTTTGGATGATTCTAAATCATTACTAAGATGATTCTAACATGTCATACATATGAAAATTCAAAATGCAACATGAAACCCCAAAAATCTTGTCCAAGGCCGAGAGCCTGCAACCATGACCAATATGTGCATTTTGCACTTTAGATGTTCAAAACACATTAAAATGAAATCAAATCAACCCAATATTTTATATGCATCATATACACATACAAATACACAACATAAATGAAAAACCCCAAATTTGGAGAAGGTCTTACACCCTAATTTTTCAATTTCACCAAATTGTACAAATTAGACCAAATCAATTAAATCCATTACTTCAATCAAGTTTCTATAACACCAATCAAGCCTCAACACAATGAAATAACTATAGAAAAATTCTAGGTCATTTAGGAGTGGGTCAATAACTCTAGAATGACAACAAGTTTCTTAAATCATCAAAAGAATGCTTATTAACACCTTAGAAGCATTCTATGATCTTTATACATGCATAACCCTATCATCAAACTTCCATCCAACAAAAACACAAAGAATAAAGAATAGAAAAACATGAGAACATCATAATATGTAGCCTAGAACTCAAGGAACATTTTCCTCTCTAATAGTAAGTTGGAGAAACTTACTAAAAAATCAAACTTTTCTTATTTTCTTTTTCTTTCTCTCAAGCTTCTTTTTCTTTATCAATTGAGTTTTTTTATAAGTGTTTTTGACTTAATGAAACCCTAAAATGAAACAAACAATATATACCCTCACTTTTTTCTCATGGCCGAAAATTGGTATATGTAATATCTAGATATTTTGTTTTTCATTTCATTTAATTTACAAATTGTCAACCTGTTTCCTAAATCATTACACTTTAATGAATTATTCAACCAAGTCAACAATTGCAACTAAGTCATTAAATATAATATTATAACTTAGGATATTTATATTTTTAATTAATTTAATTATTTAACAATTAAATAATTAAATAATTATTTAAATATAAATATATTAAATATATGTATTATATTTACATTAAATATCAAATACATATATATTTATTATATTAGTCAAATATCTCAATTTGACAATTAATTTATATGTATTTGAATTAATCTAACATTAAATACAAATACACAAAAATTAGGAAATGACTATCGGGTCCCTACACATGTATTTTTTCGTTTAACCTTTAAACGACTTTATAAATAATCAGTATTATTTATAAATGTTGTCCTAGTGCTCTACGAGTATATTTCATTAGTGAGACTCTCTAGATTCAGGCATATCCGTCACGAAATCTAATTTCGTGTCCATAATATATCCACCCGTAAATTATGACGACCACATATAAACTTGTTGAATCATACAGGTCGAGGTCATGGAAAATTTATAATTCCTCCATCACAAGTATCCGGATATATCCAAGAGATATAGATGTAAATGTCAAATCTCTATAGAGATAATCCCGTCGACGTCTCTATTAGTAATCTCTAAAAGAGAACACTAATAACTGACTTCTAAAGTGTACCACGGGCCCATGGTTTTTATCTAATTGCTAATCATATGGACTACCTATGCTCTGTACACAAAACTGACGGATCCTATCTCGATACACACAAGACACCTTGAGGATCTATCCACACCCAACGAACATGCGGAGGTCTGATCTAAATAGATCGGTGACGTGACTGCCATCTAAGTGTGGAAGATGTCTCATGCGCCCACAGTGGTATCTCAAGTCGAAGAATCACAAGTGATACTCAACCCGAGAAGATTCTTATTGACGTTGGTATACCATCCATTAAGAATCTTCGGTGACTCGTTTAGTGTTTATCCGCTATAAACACCTACACGTCTATACGAGTCTCCAAGACTGATGGTTCATTGTAAAACCATTGGAATCATATATTTGTAGGAAACGCTTTCCCTCGCGCAGCGGAAGCGGTTAGGCCCACGGATCGAACTTGAAAATTTTTTCTACTTTGCCCTTCCTTTGACCGAATGGTACCAGTGGATATATTGAAATTTTGCTTCTGTTTTACAAATGATTTCAACCCCGGAATGCCACAGAAACAGTCCCCGAACAGCCCCTTGAACTGCAGTGAAATAACGGACTGTTTTGCACCCGTTACACGCGTGATCTTCACCCAAACCAGTCCAAAATTTGCGTGAACTACTGTATGTATTTAGGTCTGATTTTTCACTTAAAAATCAATCCTAACCCAGCCCTAAAAATCCCCAAAAGTGTTTCTCAAAACTCGAATTAAAACCAAACAAAAACCGAGCCCCAAAATTGGTGATGTGCGTGCGGCAGTGGGGAACTTACTGCCTCACTGCCGTGAGTTACTAGAGAGGGGAAGAAGAGATTTCCAACGCTACAAGATCTTCCGAGCTATGTCTCGTTACTTACGGAGGGTAGTGTGGGCTACACTCACAAATTAATCCCTAAACGTTTTAGAGATTAAATCACACACCGAAATAATTTTCTGGTTCTTCAATTAACTTTCTCAACTCTTGAGAGCATGGAGAAGAGAAGGAGGCTAGGGTTTTCTAATGTCTTGTTTTCAAAAGAAAAATTATATTTTTCTTTTTATACTTAGGGTAATTTGTTTCATAAAACAAATCAACCACAAGTCTCCCAATCCTCTCATAATTTCGGCCAAGGCAAGTAATTTTTGTTTGATTTTGTTTCCAAAACAAACAAATCATATTCCTTACTTAATGAGGAATTTGGCCAAGCTAAGGTATTTTGATTTGATTTTGTTTCCCAAAAAAACAAATCCTATTCCTTATCCAATGAGGAATTCGGCCATGGTGATGTATTTTGATTTGATTTTATTTCCCAAACAAACAAATATCATTCCTTATCCAATGAGGAATTCGGCCATGGTGATGTATTTTGATTTGATTTTGTTTCCCAAACAAACAAATCCTATTCCTTATCTAATAAGGAATTCTACCATGGTGATGATTTTTGTTTCCAAAATAAATCTTAGCCTTATTAAATTATATCATATATAATTCAATGTTCTATTTTTAATAATTATCATATAATTATTAATACCTTACATTAACTTTTAATGCATAGTCTCAAGTGTGATGTAATTAATATTATTAATCATATTAATAATATTTATTCTTTGTGAGCATATAATTAGACTATCCAATTATATTAACTCCGCTAAAGTATATCGAGCTAGCACGGGGACCAAATGGACCTACAGTTCTGAGCTCCAATAATCTCGAAATATTAATTAAGCTCTTAATTAAATATTCCTAATTATTAACTCCGGGTTATTCCACTAAAAATCTGAAGTTGCACTCTCGTTGCCGTAGATGAAATATTAAGCCGAACCAAGTCGGTGTCCACCGATATAGTCATTGCATACGAATTGATCCTTCACGAGTTTCTCGTAATTAGAGCCGGGTCATAATGTCCGTTATACCCCTCTAATTATTTTTATCTTAAGTACCATTGATTCTCCAATGAACGATTTATTCATAACTATTATGAATATTAATCTTTCTATTCGTAATAGAAAGACTTGAGCGCTCAAATCGTTCAAGTACCGAATCAACCCTTAAGAAAGATACTCATCTACTTCTCGCAAGAAGGAGTGAACTCCATGTCTATGTAAAATGTTCCTAGCTACAAAACAATCTGTGCCCCCAAAGTACATAGCTATTGGTTTGGATTGCTGCACCAACCTCACCTTTGTAAATCAAAGGACAGAGTCTGCCATGCAGGTGTTCGTAGTACACTCAGGATTAAGATCAATCCATATATGACCATCAAGTAGATGGAAATGACTTTCTTTGCTTAACGGATATTATAAGAATGTCATTTCTATCTGGGTCCAGTCCTATATGATCGCATCATACAAGGTGCCTCCATTCTCATGTCTCTACATGGACGATCCGGATTAAGATCGCCATACAAATATAAAATGGACCGCAGCTATAGATAAACCACAAATAAAGTACCCGGTTTGTTTGCTCTCTATGGACCATTTAAGATTACTAACTTCAGACTCAAATCCTCTGGTGTATGACACTCATACATTAAGTCTGAAGGTACATAAGTAATCTACGGTATTTACGAAGATATATAATATGCGAAAGATAAACAAATAATTTGATAAATGAATAATGCATCGTTTTATTTCAAAACGCATGAAACCGTTTACATCACATGTAGCTCTAGGGTATACATCCCAAAAATCTCCCACTTGCACTAGAGCAAATGGGACATGTCATGTAATCCTAGACCATCTAGGTGACCTTCAAAAATTTTAGCCGGCAAGGTCTTTGTAAACGGATCAGCAAGGTTCTCTGCGGATGCAATCTTTGTGACGGTAACGTCTTCTTTCTGCACTATCTCCCTGATGAGATGATATTTCCTATCTATATGTTTTCCCCTCTTGTGGATTCTTGGTTCTTTGGAGTTTGCCACCCTCCACTATTATCGCAATAGAGGGTGAGTGGTCTATCTATATCTGGAACAACTTCCAGATCTCCCAAGAATTTACGGAGCCAGACTGCTTCCCTAGCTGCTTCACAAGCCGCTACATATTCAGCCTCCATGGTGGAGTCGGTAATGCAAGATTGCTTTATGCTCCGCCACACAATAGCCCCACCACCTAGGGTGAACACTGATCCAGATGTGGATTTCCTGGAATCAACATCCGTCTGAAAATCTGAGTCTGTGTATCCCATTAGGATCATATCCTCACTGGAATATACTAGCATATAATCTCTCGTTCTCTTAAGATACTTGAGAATGTGTTTCACAGCCACCCAGTGATCCAATCCCGGGTTTGACTGAAACCTACTGACTACTCTCACTGCAAAGCAGATGTCCGGTCTCGTGCATAACATGGCATACATGAGACTACCAACTGCTGTGGCGTATGAGATATGTCTCATTTCCTCAACACTTTGAGGTGTCTTAGGGGACTGTTCCTTTGACAAATGAATTCCATGCCGATAAGGCAGATTGCCTTTCTTGGAATTCTGCATCCCAAATCGCACAAGGATCTTGTCGATGTAGGATGTCTGAGACATAGCTAACAGTCGTTTCTTACGATCCCGAAGTATCTGGATCCCAAGAACATAACTGGCCTCTCCCAAATCTTTTATTTGGAATTTCTCAGCTAGCCAGGTTTTTACGTCTGATAATATCCTTACATCATTCCCAATGAGTAAAATATCATCAACGTATAAAACAAGAAAAACCACCTTCCCGTCAATGACGCGCTTGTATACACAAGTCTCATCAACATTCTGCTCAAAATTATAAGACTTGATCGTTGTGTCAAATCTTATATTCCAAGATCGAGATGCCTGCTTGAGTCCATAAATGGACCTTTGCAGTTTGCAAACTTTTTGCTCTTGACCTTGGGCGATGAACCCTTCTGGTTGTATCATATAGATATTTTCATCAAGATTGACATTCAAGAATGCAGTCTTGACATCCATTTTCCAAATTTCATAGTCATAATATGCGGCAATGGATAGAAGAGTGCAGATGGATTTAAGCATAGCTACAGGCGAGAAAGTTTCCTCATAGTCAACTCCCTCTTTCTGGGTATAACCCTTGGCCACTAATCTAGCCTTGAAGGTCTGTACCTTCCCATCTGATCCCCTCTTCCTCTTGTAGATCCACTTGCAACCTATGGGTTTCACCCCATCAGGTTGGTCTACAAGTTCCCAGACTGAGTTGGAGTACATGGACTCCATCTCTAGGTTTATGGCTTTGAGCCATTCCTCTTTGTCAGAATCATCCATTGCACTACTATAGGTCAATGGATAATCTATACCATCGCTGGAGGTGACAACTTGTGCCTTTCAAACCCCTAGGTAGCGATCAGGTTGTCGCACAACCCTCCCACTGCGTCTAGGTGGTAGATCATTCTGACTAGGTAGCATCTGACTATCAGATGTCGAAGGTGCTATGTATTTGTCAACTTTCGTTGACGATGGCGTACTGGTCGAACCAGTAAGTAACTCATCGAGTAATATTTTACTACGAGGCTTGAACTCCCTCATGTAGTCCTCCTCTATAAACGTAGCATTTTTCGATACAAATACTTTGTTATCATCGGGACTGTAGATGAATCCACCCCCAGTCTCCTTCGGTAGCCTACAAATAGGCACACCTGAGAACGTGGTTCCAACTTTGTAGTCTTATTCTTCAGCACATGTGCTGGACACCCCCATATGCGGAAATGTCGTAAACTAGTTTTACGACCGTTCCACAACTCTAAGGGAGTCTTAGGAACATACTTAGATGGAACTACATTAAGGATATACATTACGGTTTGTAGCGTATATCCCAAGAATGAACTAGGTAGTGAGCTATAACTAAACATAGATCTCATCATGTCTAGTAGGGTTTCATTTCTCCTTTCTGCAACACCATTTTGTTGTGGTGTTCCAGGTGCTGTGAGCTGGGATACTATCCCATGCTCAACTAAGAATTCATCGAAATCTCTGTCAAGGTATTCCCCTCCACGATCTGATCGTAGAGTTTTGATTGTCTTACCTAATTGGTTCTCAACCTCAGCACGATACTCCTTGAACTTTTCAAAGGTATTTGATTTGTGATGCATTATGTAGACATACCCATATCTTGAATAATCGTCAATAAATATGACGAAGTATTCATAACCACCTCGAGCTTTTACATTCATCGGTCCGAAAACGTCCGAATGTATTAGTTCTAGTGTTTGATTGGCTCTTATACCTTTTCCAGTGAAAGGTCTCTTGGTCATTTTTCCTTCTAAACAGGATTCACAAACTGGTAAAGTCCCGAGCTTTAACTGGTTTAAGGCTTCGTTCTTTATCAATCTATTTATCCGGTCAAGGTTGATGTGACCAAGTCTAAGATGCCATAGATATGTGTCATCGTGAGAAATCTTTGGCCGTTTTGTTTTAGGTTTTTCAACCTTAAACATTTCAGTGTTGAGCAGTGACCTATGTGTTAACGGTCTTAACACATACAAGTTATTTTCTGAGTTTCCTATGCATATAGTTAATCCATTTCTACCAATAATAACCAAATTGCTATTATAAGAAACTGAATAACCATCATCCAAAAGTCTAGAAACAGAAATCAGATTCCTGCGAAAACCAGGAATGAATAACACATTGTTCAAATTTAAATAACTATTATTAATAAAATTTAAACTGGAAACTCCCACTGCTCTTGCTGAAACGGCATCCTTTGTCCCGACCCTCATGGTGTAATCACCTTCAGCAAGGTCCCTCCATGAATCAAGTAGCTGTAAAGAAGAACAAACATGGTTAGTTGCCCCAGAATCAATAATCCAAGCGAATTTATCATCCTCCACTAATAGAGATTCAATAACGAGTAAATCATTTACCTGTTTCCTTTTTCTCCTTTAGCTCAGCAAGGTATTTAGGACAGTTCTTTTCCAATGCCCATTCTTGTCGTAGTGGAAACATTTTCCTTTGGGCTTGGCATCCTTGGAGCCTTTTTTGTTCTTATTTTTCATAGGCTTACCCTCAGCCTTTCCAGTGTTTTTATTCTTCTTCTTTGCTGATTTAGAAGATTCGGCAACATTTGCCTCTGCATTGGACTTGTTCATAACATAGTTGCTTTTAAACTGCATGAAACTTTTCAGAAGAGTTTCCATAATCATGGTCACCTGGCTACGCTCGTCAATACGAGCTCCATGGGTTTCAGCAGTGTTGAGATAAGTCATCATCCTTAAGACGTGCTCTCGGACTGATGTCCCATCCTTCATCCTAGCAGTCATCGCTGAGACCATGGCCTCATGGCGTTGACGCTCCGAAGGCTGCCCAAACATGCCCTGCAATGACTCCATCATCTGAGATGCTAGAGCCATAGGTTCATGCTTTGCAGCAAGAACCTCAGACATCCCTGCTAGCAAGTAGCAGCGGGCTTTCTCATTTGCTGCGACCCTAATTTGGTAGGTATCGCGCACAGCTTGGCCAACATTTCTGGCCGGCTCGGGAGGACGTTCCTCCGTCAGGACAAACTTCAGGTCTTCACAGACCAGGATAGCGTTCATGTTACTTTTCCACTTAACATAGTTTTCTCCCGTCAATTTATCGTTTGAGAGTATGGAAATAATTGGAGAAACCATGGCTGAAATTAAAATAAACATGCATTCAACATTCATTCATTGCATGTTAAAATCATCAAAGAATTTTGGCATAAAATTAAACATGATGCAAGAACCATGAATAATGAATTAGAAACCTTAGAGAATTGCTACGCCACGGAAAACCTATCATCCCACAAGTAAGTGCCGCCGTAGGGTAGGTCAAGTACTCACATGATAGATCGAGACAATCTCAGTCAATTTAATATATGCGGGAATAACTCTTATTCCTATATTAAACAACTACCGTTTTATTTGATCAAGGAATTTCATTAACAGTTAATTATTCCTTTGTGAGTGTAATCCGCCGTTTCAGGATTCTTTGACTTAACGAGTGAAGTGCCGCCGTAGGGTAGGTCAGTTCACAAGATACATCTAGAATCCCTATCTTCTCGGAACCCAAACTTGATATTGACCCAAAATGGACACCATCCGTAGGGGGACGAAAACAAAGCCGTCTCGAGGCGCCTTTTGGATCTCACATTTTTGGAATAACAACGGAGATCGTGGGATGTACTGTCGTATATCCCTCTCCCACTCAATAATTTAAATATTAAGGTTTCTATCTAAAATATCTAATATTTTATTTTAACTAGTGTGGATAAACTTATGGCGGCTAAATCATAATAGTTATTTACACTAGTTTGTCATAAGTGAGCTAAATAAATTTTAACTATTAAAATTGTGTCACTAATATTTATTAGTCTCTATTAATATATTTACTATATTAAACTAATTTAATTATAGTGGTATAAGTGAGTTACAATATTTTAACTCTTAAAATAGTAGGCACTTAAGGGTCTAAAATCATGGAATTCTAAATGGTCAAAATTCAATTAAACATTTTAATAAATTTTTAGTGCGTTATAAAATCCAATGGTACGTGGAATTGTATCCCGAGTGCAGACCATATTTCCGTCCATTCGGAATCGGCTATGGAATTTATATCCGGGTTTCCATCCTATATACCAATGGAATTTATTATGCACCAATTAAGCCCAATATATTAGAATTCAAGTTTTAGACTATAAATCCAATTAATCTAATTAATGATTTCAATGCATATCATTTTTTAACTTAAACATTTTAAATTACATAAAATCATAATTTTATGTTTATAATGATAATGCATCTATGACATGTTATGGCAAGTAAAATGCATGAGTGGGCACCCTAAGCTATATGACATGTTATTCAAACAATTCGAAATAAACATACATATAACATACAAATTATTTTGCATTGACCGTGCTCTTATTTTTCCTATAATAATCTAATTAGTACAAAAGATTCACCAAGGCATTCATTGGCCTTCAAATCCCGCTCCAAAGTGGTGTTGGCTCTCTTTGCGACTTCGGTAATTACAAAGAATTGAAACTTTACATTGAAAATTAAAATTACAACAAATATAAACAATGGCCTTATGGCCTTACATCACAAAACCAAAACCAACTACAAAAATAAGAGCCAGAAAAATTTACGACCAATGCAAAATTCATTCATCACATGAAATAACAAAACCATTCATCACATGAATATCACAATGTGCCCACTCATCTAAACATGCATATCATATTTATAACTCATATAAATATATTAAAATCAGAAACTTTAAATGAAAAAGTGAAGGGTTAAGAGCACTTTTCAACCTTGCTCTTGATGCCAATTGTAGGAAACGCTTTCCCTCGCGCAGCGGAAGCAGTTAGGCCCACGGATCGAACTTGAAAAAATTTTCTACTTTGCCCTTCCTTTGACCGAATGGTACCAGTGGGTATACTGAAATTTTGCTTCTGTTTTACACAAGATTTCAGCCCTGGAATGCCACCGAAATAGTCCCCGAACAGCCCCTTGAACTGCAGTGAAATAGCGGACTGTTTTGCACCCGTTACACGCGTGAACTGCACCCAAACCAGTCCACAAATTGCGTGAACTACTGTATGTATTTAGGTCTGATTTTTCACTTAAAAATCAATCCTAACTCAGCCCTAAAAATCCCCAAAAGTGTTTCCCAAAACCCGAATTAAAACCAAACAAAACCCGAGCCCAAAAATTGGTGATGTGCGTGCGGCAGTGGGGAACTTACTGCCTCACTGCCGTGAGTTACTAGAGAGGGGAAGAAGAGATTTCCAATGCCACAAGATCTTCCGAGCTATGTCTCGTTACTTACGGAGGGTAGTGTGGGCTACACTCACAAATTAATCCCTAAACGTTTTAGAGATAGAATTAATCACACACGAAATAATTTTCTGGTTCTTCAATTAACTTTCTCAACTCTTGAGAGCATGAAGAAGAGAAGGAGGGTAGGGTTTTCTAATGTCTTGTTTTCAAAAGAAAAATTATATTTTTCTTTTTATACTTAGGGTAATTTTTTTCATAAAACAAATCAACCACAAGTCTCCCAATCCTCTCATAATTTCGGCCAAGGCAGGTAATTTTTGTTTGATTTTGTTTCCAAAACAAAAAAAATCCTATTCCTTACTTAATGAGGAATTCGGCCAAGCTAAGGTATTTTGATTTGATTTTGTTTCCCAAACAAACAAATCCTATTCCTTATCCAATGAGGAATTCGGCCATGGTGATGTATTTTGATTTGATTTTGTTTCCCAAACAAACAAATCCTATTCCTTATTCAATGAGGAATTCGGCCATGGTGATGTATTTTGATTTGATTTTGTTTCCCAAACAAAAATCCTATTCTTATCTAATAAGGAATTCTACCATGGTGATGATTTTTGTTTCCAAAATAAATCTTAGCCTTATTAAATTATATCATATATAATTCAATGTTCTATTTTTAATAATTATCATATAATTATTAATACCTTACATTAACTTTTAATGCATAGTCTCAAGTGTGATGTAATTATATTATTAATCATATTAATAATATTTATTCTTTGTGAGCATATAATTAGACTATCCAATTATATTAACTCCGCTAAAGTATATCGAGCTAGCACGAGGACCAAATGGACCTACGTTCTGAGCTCCAATAATCTCGAAATATTAATTAAGCTCTTAATTAAATATTCCTAATTATTAACTCCGGGTTATTCCACTAAAAATCCGAAGTTGCACTCTCGTTTCCGTAGATGAAATATTAAGCCGAACCAAGTCGGTGTCCACCGATATAGTCATTGCATACGAATTGATCCTTCACGAGTATCATGTAATTAGAGCCGGGTCATAATGTCCGTTACACCCCTCTAATTCTTTTTACCTTCAGTACCATTGATTCTCCAATGAACGATTTATTCATAACTGTTATGAATATTAATCTTTCTATTCGTAATAGAAAGACTTGAGCACTCAAATCGTTCAAGTACCGAATCAACCCTTAAGAAAGATACTCATCTACTTCTCGCAAGAAGGAGTGAACTCCATGTCTATGTAAAACGTTCCAGCTACAAAACAAGCTGTGCCCCCAAAGTACGTAGCTATTGGTTGGGATTTCTACACCAACCTCACCTTTGTAAATCAAAGGACACAGCCTGCCATGCAGGAGTTCGTAGTACACTCAGGATTAAGATCAATCCATATATGACCATCAAGTAGATGGAAATGACTTTCTTTGCTTAACGGATATTATAAGAATGTCATTTCTATCTGGGTCCAGTCCTATATGATCGCATCATACAAGGTGCCTTCATTCTCATGTCTCTACATGGACGATCCGGATTAAGATCGCCATACAAATATAAAATGGACCACAGCTATAGATAAACCACAAACAAAGTACCCGGTTTGTTTGCTCTCTATGGACTATTTAAGAAAACTAACTTCAGACTCAAATCCTCTGGTGTATGACACTCATACATTAAGTCTGAAGGTACATAAGTAATCTACGGTATTTACGAAGATATATAATATGGGAAAGATAAACAAACAATTTGATAAATGAATAATGCATCATTTTATTTCAAAACGCATGAAACCGTTTACATCACATATAGCTCTAGGGCATATATCCCAACAATATTCCAGTATACGATATGTACCAGTCTCAACGGGTTTACTTTATAGACCAAGTAGTGTAAACCTTGACCAGGAACTGTCTGAGAATGACAACGTCATGATACAACTTAATGTCAGTCGCGACGTTTTTGCAACAGCACCATGACTAGTCATTCTAAGGTCATTACGTCTTTACCATATTAAAAGATATATTATATTACAGAAACTGCTTATATTATTCAAAATAATAACGTTTTACAGTAGTATTCTCAAAGAAATACAACCGGGAATTGGCGCTCTGAGCACCAACCCCAACAAAATCTCCCATTTACTCTAGTGCCAATATCGATTGTATCTAATACCCATCGACTCCACGTGCTTATCAAACAACTTCGAAAGTATAGCCTTCGTCAGCGGGTCTGCTACATTATCTTCACTCGGTACCTTACACACGACAATATCCCATCGTGACACAATCTCTCGAATGATGTGGTACTTTCGTTCCACATTCTTTGACTTCTGATGCGCCCTCGGTTCTTTTGCTTGCGCAATGGGTCCAGTATTATCACAGTATAACGAAATCGCATTCTCGATACTTGGGACAACTCCCAATTCTGGGATAAAGTTCTTTATCCACATAGCCTCTTTTGCTGCTTCAGAAGCCGCAATGTATTCCGCCTCAGTGGTGGAATCAGCTGTTGACCCCTGTTTGGAACTCTTCCAACAAACTGCACATCCGTTAAGGGAAAATACGAATCCAGAAGTAGACTTTCTATCATCGGGATCCGATTGGAAATTAGAATCCGTATACCCATTAACTTGTAGTTCGTTTCCTCCATAAATTATTAACTTATCCTTAGTACCTTTAGGATACTTGAGGATATGTTTAATGGCCATCCAACGGTCATTACCTGGGTTGGACTGATATCGACTAGTTACGCTAACATCGAAATTGATATCAAGCCTTGTACATAACATGGTATATATTATACTACCCAAACACGAAGCATAAGGTTGGTTAGACATTCTAACCTTCTCATCTTCTGTTTCTGGACTCAACTTCTTTGAAAGATGAATCCCATGTCTGAACTGTATGTTTGTTGTCTTACAGTTACCAAAATTATACCGTTCTAAGATCTCATCTATGTACGTTGATTGGGATAACCCAATCTGCTTCCTTTGTCTATCTCTATAGAGTTTTATCCCTAAAACATATAAAGCTTCTCCTAGGTCCTTCATGGAGAAATTCTTACAGAGGTACGCTTTGACGCTTTGTAACATACCTAAATCATTCCCAATGATTAGGATGTCATCAACAAATAGGACTAAAAATACGACCATGCTCCCACTAGCCTTCTGATATGTTAGTGTCCTAGACATGCCAAGAATCTCTAAGGAATGATTTGTGTGTGAATAATCTAAATTAAGTTGTGGAAATTACTTACAAAGATTGGTAGAAGTTCAAAACTTTTCATCGATGATGGAAGCTCCAAGCCCTCTTTGTTGTTCCAAACTCATGGATGAGTCTCCCTATCACCTTTCTTTGACTCCTTAAAGTGCTAGCTTACAAGAATTTTGCAACAAAACTCCATGGGAGAGAGATGAAGCTCACGGCCTCAAGGAAAAAGAAGAGAAAAATGGTTGCTGTGAATAGTAACCTTATTACACTTCCAAAGTCAACAAGTTAATTTATACCAAGTTTGTGTGTTGAATTGGTTTGAGTGTTTTACAAGTAAACTAAGCTTTACTCAACCAACAAATCAAATCCAAAATCAAGTCTAACCACTTCCATCATTAGTCAAACAAATGATGTAAGTGAAGTGGGTCCCACCACTTTTAAATTCCAAATGTAAGTCGGCTAACTCAACTTCTCTGGGGCCCGGGTTCGTTTAACTCCGAATAAACAAATTTTCCGTTGCGACGTAATTAAATCCAATTTAATTAAATAATAATGCCTAACAAAATTATTACGAAAGTCGCTTGCGAATTAATTCCAAATTAATTCGTTCGCTTGAATTAAAATCCAATTTTAATTCCGCGTTGAAATCAAATTATCATTTAATATATCCGATATATTATTTTAGCCCAAATAAATAAATTAAATAGTAAAATTCAATTTAAAATATTAAATTTATTTTGCCGATTAATTCTAAATTAATCACGTTCTATTTTCTTCACGAATTAATCCCAGATTAATTTTCTTGCCGCAATTAATCATAGATTAATTTTCTCTCTCTCATAATTAATCCCAGATTAATTCTGTTCGAGTCAATTGTCATCGGTGAATCTTTGGGAGGCGATCCAAGAGATCCCTGGATATGTTGGCAGTAAATACGATCATCGGACTATCTGAACACGTGCGTACCCTGTACCACGTTATTACCAATTTACAAGACATGGTTGGCTTCTAGCAAATCACCGTGCCTACCCAATTCTCCATAAATATTCTTTTAAGGAATACAAGATCTTTATCAAGCGTAGTATATTAAGTATTGCGTATTACGATCCAGTATCAGATATCACATTCTAGGCCTTGGGCTGGAGTTGTGTCTGCCCCGTACCAATCATATATTGGATCACTAGCAACTAGTCTCTTTATAATCGGAAAGTCATGACCTAGTCATACTTTCCCAATGGCTATAACACTATAGAGTACCAGTTCTGTATCTATGCGTGATCATCATCTCCATATGACTGAAGTGATATTTCCATCTTGACATCACACCCAATACACTACGATTCTCAGTATATCCAGAAGAGGCGTACACAGAACCTGTTAAAGCCCCGGACGACCAAAACCAAAGTATAATGATTGTCGCAAGTATTAGCGTTGCAAGTCTCAGGTTAAGACCATATACACATACCCTGATTCGGATTCCCATAGACACATAGTCATACTACCAATGGGACTCCGATGGGTCTATCCAGAGCGAAGCTGTTCTCGTACCATCGACAAACAAAACCTCCTATCACACTTGCATAAGCATCCAATACCAAAATATATGAGAACTATGTCGTTAAGCTTCTATAACGCACACAAGTGTAATACTATCATATTCCGTATTATCGATGTCCAGTCTCGATAATACTACGACTATGGATATTTAATGATTAAACCTTACGTGGATTAATACTGTCTCATATATTATTAATCCGATACTAATCATATGGACTTTTATCATTTATATATCCAGGTAATTCAATGACAAATGATAAAAGAGCAATTTCCTTTGTCATATAGTTAATTTTGTACAAGAACACCATGTTCTTTACAAAATAGTGATGTTATGGGTCATAATTATCCAACATGATACACACAGGAATCTTCCGAATTATTGAGAAAACCAGACGATCTAATAATCTCGTAGAATCAAAGATTCAAACTTCGTGAAGCTTGTTTAAGTCTATAAATGGACTTCTTAAGCTTACATACCATACCCGAGTTTTCGCTGGACGCAAAACCTTCCGGCTGTTCCATATAGTTTTCTTCACCAAGAAATCCATTTAGAAAAGCCATTTTAACATCCATTTGCCAAATCTTTTAGTCATGATACGCAGCTATAGAAAGCAAAATATGAATAAACTTAAGCATTACTACTGGTGAAAAAGTTTCATCGTAGTCGACGCCAGGTCGCTGCGTGTAACCTTTTGCTACCAGTCGGGCTTTGTAAGTTTCAACCTTACTGTCAGGCCCGCGCTTCCTCTTGTAAACCCATTTACAACAGATAGGAACAATTCCTTCGGGAAGCAGAACCAAGTCCCAAACTTGATTCTCATGCATTGAGACTATCTCGAATTTCATGGCACTTTGCCATTTCACGGAGTCGATGTCTAATATCGATTTTCTATAGGTAAAAGGATCAGTCTATTCAACTAAGAGAACATCTAGACTCTTTTCTTGTATCAAATACAAGCGTTCAGGAGGTTTAGATACCCTTTCTGATCTACAGAGTGTATGTGTTGAAGGTCCTTCATCTTTTTGAATATCAGGTTCCTCCATTGGTTCGTTGTTTTCAGGTTGGACTTCATCAAGTTCAACCTGTCTATGATTACCACCATCTGACAAAAATTTTACTTCTAGAAATCTTACGAAGCGAGCTACGAACACATTTCGATGCTCGATATCATAGAACAGATATCCCCTCGTATTCGAAGGATATCCGACAAACCTAAACTTTTGCCCTCGAGGCGAAAGCTTATCTTGCTGAGTCACCCTGACATATGCATGACAACCCCAAACCTTAATGTAACTAAGATTTGGTCTCCTACCGAACCATATCTTATACGGAGTCATATGAACAGCTTTTGAAGGAATCTTATTCAAAAGATGTGCATCTATTAAAAGAGAGTAGCCTCATAAGAAATAATACAAATCTGTGAAACTCAACATCGATCGAACTATATCCAATAAAGTCCGATTTCTCCTATCAGACACTCCATTGTGCTGTGGAGTACCTGGAGGAGTATATTGAGCGAGAATCCCATTCTCCTTCATATAATCAATGAACTCACCACTCATATATTCTCCACCTCGATCGGATCGAAGGCATTTAATATATTGATCAGTTTGTTTTTCTACTTCATTTCAGAACTCTTTGAACTTTTCAAAGGTTTTCGATTTATGTCGCATCAAATAGACATAACCGTACCGTGACAGACCATCAGTAAAGGTAACGAATTATGAATAACCATTGTGAGCAGTCTGACTTAATGGACCACATACATCAGAATGTATGCGTTCCAGTAAGTTAGTGGCACAGTGTCTAACACATGAAAATGAGGCTTTGGTCATCTTACCCTGAATACACGATTCACAAGTTGGATAAGATTCAATGGTGAGATCAGGTATCAAACCATTCCTAACCAATTGGGTAAGGCGTTTAACGCCTATATGACCTAGCCGCATATGCCAAAGTTCAATATTATTAACAATAGGTAAACTACGTTTATTAACTCCAGTATTTAAAATATCTTTTGAAGTTTGCAATGTATAATGACCATGCTTATTTGGACAAAAAAGGATCTGAATATTACTTTTATCATATAAATACAAAGAACAGTTCTTAATATTGATACGATAACCTTCTGTATCAAATACAAAAAGAGATATAATATTAGCTACACATCCAGGTACAAAATAACAGTCATTTAATAAAAGTGTCCCATTCGGCAAAAGGATCTCGCATACTCCCACTGCAACTGCATCCAGTGAGTCTCCACTCCCGAATCACAACCGCATCTCTCAAGGTTTCAGTTTCCTACTTTCCTTCAGCACCTGCAATGAATTACAAATGTGAATGGGACAAGCAGAATCTAAAATCCAGGTGGATGTAACGGCTTCACAAGCCAAAGATATATCAATAACTGGAAAAATAAATGTACCTAATGTATATGCTCTCTCCTTCCTCAGCTGGGCAATGTAGTCGGGACATTTTCTTTTCTAGTGCCGACTTTACTGTAGTGATGAAACTTGTCGTCAGAAGCCCTTTTGGGCTTAGCTATTTTTACTTGTGGTTGAGGACCGAGACCCTTATTCTTCTTCCCTTTCTTTTTCTTTCCCTTTGACCAAGTCTAGGAAGAAGTAGAAAGTGAATTAGGTCTTGGAGGGTGAGTCTGTACTCCCTTCTTGAGGTCCTCTTCCGCCGTGAGCAATATCCTATGCAGCTCTTGGTAGGCACAGATAATCCTGTTCATATTGAAGTATATCACGAACTGGCGATAAGAAGCTGTGAGTGAACCAAAAATGACACTCCTACCGAGAATGTCATTCATAATGAGATTATGTTGCCTCAATTGATCGATCAAATCGATCATCTGAAGAAAATACGGGCTATCAGCTTGCCCCTCATCCAATCGCGTATGGAACAGTTCCATTGCGACCTTGTAAACAACAACTTGTTCTTGGTTCTCAAACGATTGTCTTAATCGTGTCATCATATTATATGCATCTGACATGCCATAGTATTATTTCTTGAGTCCCGATGAAAGCGAACTTAAGATGTATGATTTAACTTTTAAATCATCATCATTCCAAGCTTGGAAGACTTCGCGTTCTTCCAGTGTAGCGTCCTCTACCACATCAAGGGGCAGTGGACCCTCAAGAACATATCCCAACTTCTCAGAATCGAGGACAATCCTCAAATCCAAATCCCAATCAACGAAGTTTTCAGCGCTTTTGAGTCTGTTCGCATCAAGCATACGCGCAAAGTGATTAGTGGATGGTGCCGCCATCGCAAATCTATCATATAGATCACGAAAAACGGTTAGTAGAAATTAAGAAGTTTCATATAATATCATAAGCATAAACTAGATCATGGATTTTTAATCTAAAAATGCCCCTCCCACTAAATCATGCAATACTATAATCCCCAAACAGAATACAAAGATTTAATAATTAAATTAAATGCAACTAGTGAAAAGTGGATCCCATGAATATATTTTAGCTCACAGCAGAGGCACGGTCTCGCCTACGTATATTCATCGGGTAGACAACTCATTTGTCAATCACTCACTAGTGACTCCTTGCTTTCCGGTCCTGGTCGTTTCTCGTTGTGACTGCTAAGGCAGGCCCACAAGGAGACGTACCAAGGTTAAATTTGTCAATGATAAACTCAAGCTACTTGCGTAACCCTGACAGTTAGGGCACGTTCAGGATTCCGCTTTCGCTTGAATTTATCTAGTATCTAATATACATCCGGCATAAATAAATCTCTATCGGCTACACCCTCACAGCAGAGGCACGGTCTCGGATGTAGTCACAGAGAAATATTCATAAAACGTATTGACAAGATGGACCATATAACATGCATCAAATACATAATTATATTTAAACCTGATTAATTAGGGATTTTCCGCTAAGTGTCATACACCATAAATCTAATCAAATTAGATTAAAACATGCATGTATAAAGTTAAGAAAACATGATTAAACATTGAATTTAAAGGGCTAATCATATTAGGGGACCTAGAATCAGACTAGCTCTGATACCATTTTGAAGGGGTTTTATGGCGGAAATCCGGTAACGCAGCGGAACAGTGGAAAATCAAAATTTTCTGATTTCAAAATTTTTTCTCGGATCAATTAAATAAACTTATTTATTTAATTACCCAATTATCAAATTATGAAATATTACACAATAAATCAAATTTTTATATAATTACCAAATTGCCCAAAAACTTTGCATTTTGTTCATTTTAGTCCTAAATTGTTTAAAACAATTTTGGATGCTTCTAAATCATTACTAAGATGATTCTAACATGTCATACATATCAAAATTCAAAATGCAACATGAAACCCCAAAAATCTTGTCCAAGGCCGAGAGCCTCCAAGCATGACCAAGATGTGCATTTTGCACTTTATATGTTTAAAACACATTAAAATGAAATCCAATCAACCCAATATTTTATATGCATCATATAAACATACAAATACACAACATAAATGAAAAGCCCCAAATTTGGAGAAGGTCTTAAACCCTAATTTTTCAATTTCACCAAATTGGACAAATTAGACTAAATCAATTAAATCCAATACTTCAATCAAGTTTCTATAACACAAATCAAGCCTCAACACAATGAAATAACTATAGAACAATTATAGGTCATTTAAGAGTGGGTCAAAAACTCTAGAATGGCAACAAGTTTCTTAAACCATCAAAAGAATGCTTATTAACACCATAGAAGCATTTTTTGATCTTTATACATGCATAACCCTATCATCAAACTTCCATCCAATAAAAACACAAAGAATAAAGAATATAAAAACATGAGAACATCATATTATGTAGCCTAGAACTCAAGGAACATTTTCCTCTCTAATAGTAAGTTGGAGAAACTTACTAAAAATCCAAGCTTTTCTTGTTTTTCTTTTTCTTTCTCTCAAGCTTCTTTTTCTTTATCAATGGAGTTTTTTTATAAGTGTTTTTGACTTAATGAAACCTTAAAATGAAACAAACAATATATACCCTCACTTTTTGCTCATGGCCAAAAATTGGTATATGTAATATCTAGATATTTTGTTTTTCATTTCATTTAATCTACAACTTGTCAACTTGTTTCCTAAATCATTACACTTCTATGAATTATTCAACCAAGTCAACAATTGCAACTTAGTCATTAAAATAAATATCATAACTTAGGATATTTATATTTTTAATTAATTTAATTATTTAACAATTAAATAATTATTTAAATATAAATATATTAAATATATGTATTATATTTACATTAAATATCAAATACATATATATTTATGATATTAGTCAAATATCTCAATTTGACAATTAATTAATGTGTATTTGAATTAATCTAACATTAAATACAAATACACAATAATTATGAAATGACTATCGGGTCCCTACATATGTATTTTTCGTTTAACCTTTAAATGACTTTATAAATAATCAGTATTATTTATAAATGTTGCCCTAGTGCTCTACGAGTATATTTCATTAGTGAGACTCTCTAGATTCAGGCATATCCGTCATGAAATCCAATTTCGTGTCCATAATTTATCCACCCGTAAATTATGACGACCACATATAAACTTGCTGAATCATACAGGTCGAGGTAATGGCAAATATATAATTCCTCTGTCACATGTATCAGGATATATCCCAGAGATATAGATGTAAACATCAAATCTCTATAGGGATAATCCCGTCGACGTCTCTATTAGCAATCTCTAAAAGAGAACACTTAGAACTGACTTCTAAAGTGTACCAAAGGCCCATGGTTTTTATCTGATTGCTAATCATATGGACTACCTATGCTCTGTACACAGAACTGACGGATCCTATCTCGATACACACAGGACACCCTGAGGATCTATCCACACCCAACGAACAGGCGGAGGTCTGATCTAAATAGATCGGTGACGTGACTGCCATCTAAGTATGGAAGATGTCTCATGCGCCCACAATGGTATCTCAAGTCGAAGAATCACAAGTGCTACTCAACCCGAGAAGATTCTTATTGACGTTGGTGTACCATCCATTAAGAATCTTCTGTGAGTCGTTTAGTGTTTATCCGCTATAAATACCTACACGTCTATACGAGTCTCCAAGACTGATGGTTCATTGAGAAACCATTGGAATCATATATTCCAGTATACGACATGTATCGGTCTCAACGGGTTTACTTTACTGACTAAGTAGTGTAAACCTTGACCAGAAACTTTCTAAGAATGACAACGTCATGATATAACTCAATGTAGTTGCGACGATTTTGCAACAGCATCATGACTAGTCATTCTAAGGTCATTACATCTTTACCATATTAAAAGATATATTATATTACATAAACTGCTTATATTATTCAAAATAATAACGTTTTACAGTAGTATTCTCAAAGAAATACAACCGGGAATTGGCGCTCTGAGCACCAACCTTAATAATATCGCAGGTAGCGAACCATCTGTGTCATCGCAATTCAAATAATTCACCAATCCATTCAATCGATAAGAGTGACAGATGATGTGTACAAAGGGCAAGTATGTAGTAAATGCGAGGTGATGACTCACGCTTACTAGGAATTCCTCCTTGAATACCAATAATTACAATGATCTATCCCTATCACGATGAAATTTCAAAGATGGGCACAGTGGTTGTTTATAACACCCATCAAAAGTAGGATGCTACCGGCTAGAGACAAAATTAACCCATCTCCAAAACCTCCAAATTTACAGAATTCAAACATGATGTATCCTAAAACTAGACAACTTGGAAATCAAAACGAAACTTGAAAAAGACATGACTTATGCAAAAAATACCTTCGGTCCACACAAAATACATCAACATCAAAATCAACACTTAGGGGTTCTGTGCCCACATCATCAGTCAACACTCAAGGGCTTCGTGCCCACAAAATCATAAGCTATCAAAAATTTCACTTAATATATACAAATAGCGTGCTCAGCATGATGAATATCATAATAACCATATATTCTAAACTTCTAAGACCTTTCTCAAGACACTTGCAACTTGGGTGATCCGCGTCTCAAACATAACTTCCAAAGCTGAAGTGATTGACCCAAAATATAGCAAACCTGTAAATATTATCAATCTAATGGCCAAACATCCAGAGCAAAGCATGAATTCGAATATCACAGAGCACGTCATAGAACATCGAACAATTTCAATCACATGAAGTATTAAGTAACATATTTATACTTTATCACGAGTAAACATCTTTGAAATATTATCAAATTAATAAGTCAAACGAACTTTTTTTCTATTCGATACAAACTTTCTTCAATATCAAAACAAACATTATTCAATTCTGATAGCCTTACAATAGCTTAACATTCGTGACTCGTATATATCTACACATATCAGTTCAAAATTCATAGCGCACTTCTCTTATATTCATGTAAATCCAATTTCAGAATTCTTGCTTGGAGACATGTCTAGCACAAGAAGTTTACAAACACATTCAGTCTTTTTCATAATATATGTACATACAATAAAAAAAAATTAGCAAACAAACTTTATAACATCTTGTACTCACACAGATTTCTAAGTCATTCATTCATTCCAAAATAGCATACGCAGTCCATATATAATATATAATTAATATATTTACTAAAAATATCTCACCAAATATCGACAATAATATTTTTTCTTCTGTAATTAGCCATAATTTCTCGAATTTTAATTGAAAATAATAATAACTAGTAAAAGAAAATAATAACACAAATGCTAAATGAATAAACGAATCAATGAACTTAAATTCATATTCGATTCATTTAATAAATGAATCGAATCGAATTGACTCATTTATTAAACGAATCCATTTTTTCAAACCCGTATTCGCTTTAAAGTGAATCGAATCGAATGAATAAATGAATTCTAACCCAAATTGCCACCCCTATTACATATCACAAATTGTTACACATACAGATATACTCAAACATACTATAACAGGATGAACTAGATCCAGCTATGTAAATCAATGCCATTAGTGGCTAAAACTTACTATAACCTGACGTATGGGGGCGTTATGTATCGCCGCCCCGAAGCCAATGAACTAGATCCAGCTATGTAAATCAATGCCATTAGAGCGTTACATATCAGTGTCCCCCAATACATGCCATCATCCTGACCCTGAATCTAGGGTCTAGGGGCGTTACGTATCACCGTCCCCTAGCCCTGAAAATATGATCTAGGGGTATTACGTATCATCATCCCCCTAATCTTGATCTACATGTGCACATGTTATATCCGTCAATTCCATAAGTCAAATGTGAGGTGGGTTTTTCCCCCATGCCTCCAAATATCACAAAATCATGCTTTTAAACTCTAAATTTCTCAAAATATTCTCATTCATTAAATAACTGGAAATCAACTTGGCTAACGCCCTATTGCGCTTAAAAGTAAGTCTCAATTCAAAAATAAATAAATAAATATCAACTTGAAAAGAAAAAGTCCATAAACAGATTTGGAATATGGCTGGCATTACTTCACTTCGTCGAAGAGAATTACAGTTCCTACCGATAATCTATAATTGATACCTTAATTAGTGCATAAGTTGAGAGATATGCTTCGGAACTAGATTAAGCTTCTAATTTCACTAACTATTATCACTACATGGCGTATTATGCTTTTGACATGATATAATATATATGTATGTGCAGATACGAAACCCTAAGGGTGGCCTCTAACATCCTAGGATTAAATTGGAATGGCTAAAACTTATCATGAGAAAAGGGTACGCGCCGCGACGTCAGATGTTGAGCGTCGCGACTTTTACTCGGCCAATCCTAAGGCAAAGGCATGAGCAATCCTCTATTTTTCCTCTTCACATTTTTGGTGAAGGATAGAGTAAATAGTGCCTTATTTTTTGGCAAATGGATGATTTTTGTAATAAAATGGGTGGCTAAGATTATGCCACATCACTAAATTCTAGTATATTCTCGAAATTTAAAGTAGCATCCACAGTAATCACGATTGTTGACTTGCTTCAGGTTCGAATTTGAAAACATGTCCAAGGTGGACGTTGTAGGTCTCGGTCTTAGACTTCCGATGATATAAAGTTCATAAAAACCTGCAATCGTATGAAAAAGTTATAGCCCAAATACTATGGGATATCCTGAATAGAACATAAGATAAATTTTATATCGGAACTGCAAAGAATTTATCGAATGTTAAAAAAATAATTCATGAGCACATTCACGCTTGAGCATAATTCATACCACGCTTGAGCATGATTCATATCATGTCTTGGGGAGGGGTGGTTCCCCCAATGCCCACTATTGCTCACATCTTGGGGATGGGTCATTCCCCCAAGACCCAGTGTTTGCTCACGTCTTAGGGAGGGGTCATTCCCCCAAGGCCCATTGTTTTCTCACTTTTTGAGGGTGGGTCATTCTCCTTAGGCCCGCTATTTACTCACGTCTTAGGGAGGGTTCATTCCCCCAAGACTCGCTATTTGCTCACATCTTGGGGAGGGGTCATTCCCCCAAGGCCCGCTATTTGCTCATGTCTTAGGGAGAGGTCATTCCCCCAAGGCCCGCTATTCCTCATATTTGTGGGAAGATCATTCCCCCGATGACCTGAAAGATTCATCAACTTTGAGTTCTCGATGTCAACTCGCCAATTTTGTTGGCTACGAGAACTATGAGAATGATGTTGATAGTAGTTTTTGGGCACACCCAATTCCAACGAGACTCAAATACCTCGAGTTGCTGAAACACCCTGAGGTGTCTCATAAACCTGACCCGAGGTGGTGCCTAGAAGAGATCATGACCCGAGGTGGTGCCTATAAGAGATCATTACCGAGGTGGTGCCTAGAAGAGATCATGACCGAGCTAGTGCCTAAAAGAGATCATGACCCGAGGTGGTGATGCTTCTAGAAGAATGATAATGACCTTATAATCAAAGGTCGAATGAGGAACCTCCATTTGTAAAATGAGCAACAAGTGGTTCAAATATCTCACATATATCTTAGATATTTTATGAGGCATGTGACAGTAAGAGGTGGTGGACGTTGATGATAGAGGAGTGTAATGATGACTAAATGACATAGCATGACCTCATCTTCAAAGACTTGAGGACCAATAAAAAGAAGGAGAAAGCGAAGTTATGAGGGGTTCTGGATCTGCTTCATCATCTTTGGTAGGGGCTTGGGTGTTTCCTCTTGATTATTTCTCCATGCATGTAAATTCTTTTAGCAAAATGAGAATTACCCTCCCCACCCGTGGATGTAGGCACCCATTTTCGAACCATGTATATCCTTGTCTCGCTCTTTATTTTTCAATTATTCTCTATTTTCATACGAATTCCTACAACCAAATAAATTTACGTGTTTGATGGTGGATTATCCGGGAAAATGCCTCTGTTAATTTCTCGAATGAAAATCAGCCGTCAACAAGGGCAAAGTTGAGAGAATCACATTGCGTCAAATAATCACTTGAAATGTAAGAGAAAGCAACAAATTTCCAACTTCGTGAAGGGTGCGGGAAGAAGCAAAGAAAAATTTTGGAGAAGAGTGGCTATTGGTCGTGGTGAGGAAGAAGGGAAAAAGAAAAAATGAGTCTAAATTATTTTAACCATAAATTGCTTGATATTTCTCTATTAAAATAATTATATTTATAAAGCCCACATGTTATAATTCTTGTTATTCTCGTCCCAGTACATGAATGTCAAACTTTGACTTAATTGCACATGCATTTTGGGAAAATACTTAACATGAATGTTGTAGCCTTGTGTTTAAGCATTTCAACTCCACTTAAATCATTGAAAAATAATATTTATAACTTAAGATATCGTCAAACTACTGAAGGCTGTTCATGAAAGCTATTATAGAAATAGTAATTATTCGTATTCATGATTAGACACATATACGATCCGGATTGACGCTTAGATCACCAATCCTAACAACTTTTTCAAGATTTCCATCTCAAATCAGCATGTATCAAATAGCTTCATTATTTTCTCCCGGTCCATGTCAATTGTGGCTAAAGAGAAACTAGAATCGGCAACGAGCTTTGCAATTCGTGTGTGTGAGATGACCTTTAAACATTCAGACATAACAAATAAGACTTCTTATTACAAAAATGTCCCTCAGGTTGGGCTAATTTTTTTTAAAAAAAATTTGAAAATTTCATCGTCAAATCATCTGATCCGAATTAAAACGAAAGAGGTTGTCATTACTGCTTATACTACATGAACGAAAGTTCAACTCACGTTTCCCACATTTTTAATTCTGTAAATAATTAAATTTTAATCGGTCTTTGTTTACATTAATTCTCCGAGTAGGTTTGCTTTTCCTGGAAATTAAAGTGGTTGGAACGTGTGTGGGTATATGATGTGGCTTTAGGTAGAAGCAAAGAGATATTAAAGCGTCTGGTGAAACAGGGAGTTTATTGATGTGGTTACCAAATAAATTCAACCAACATGATGTTGATCATCAATCATACTACTGACGAGAACAATGATTAATCAAGATCTCTTATCTCAATCGTGTTGCTGCTAGGCTTTTGTTAAATACATCATGTTTTCGTTCTAAGGGTAATATGAAAAATTAACCCCTCAAACAAACCTTCTCTAACAGTGAATTTGTTTGGATATCAGGGAACCAAAGTAAATTTAGTAAGCAGACAGATTGTAACATCCGGTAATCCTGACGACCTGTACATTATCAGAGGCCAATGTTTGTTAAGTTTTGAATGACATAATATTTGATATAAATCATATTCAAAAAAGTACATTATCATAAAATGACAATCGGGACATTCAGTAAATTTCTTGCAGATCCGATGCGGTACTTAGCTTGCGTCCCATCCCTAGTAGCCCTTCGTAATCAAGGTGTAACTTAGTCATACGATCTCCGAGTTTTATGAATTTTATATCGTCGGAACGCTAAGACCGAGAGCTACAACTTTCGCGTTGGATATTTTCCCAAATTCGAAACCAAAATGGGTCAAAAACCAAGAATTCCGCGGATGCTACAGTAGATTTCGGGTGAAGTCTAGAAAAGGGTGATGTGGCACACTCTTGGCCACTCATTTGATTACAAAATCATCCACCTTATTCTATAAATAGACTACTATTCATTCACCTCTTTCAGGAGGCCAAAATCGTGAGTCTTGATGGCAAAGAAGCTCTTCAATTTTCTTCATTTCTCATGGAAAAGTTTGAAGGAAAAGTTATGAAATTTCAAGATCTCTTGGTCAAGTAAGCTTCTTTTTCTTCTCTCTTCTTCTAAATTTGGAACATGGGCATCTATTCTCCATTTACTCTTTCATGCTTAGAAACCCTATGATTTGGGGCTTTTTGATTAAGAAGGTTGGGCAAGAAATTGAGTCATAAGGCATGTTTATGAAGTTGTTTAGAATGAATTATGCCCAAGTGTGGTGGAAATAAAGCTAAGATGAAAAAATGTATATGAGGGCCGGATTTATTAGCTTGTGGAAGGAATATTTTTTGATGCTTTGATGGTAATTTGTTGGGGTTCATGCACTAGGAGATAATATAACATGGATTAATGTATTTGAGAGATGATAACTCAATATATAAAGGTTAGAGCCATGTATATGGATGAATTTGGAAATTATATTTGGTGATGGTTGGGGATTGAGAATGGCCCTTTTATATGGATATTGAAGTTTAAATGATTGTCTATGTGAATGTGTGTGTGAAGGTGGGGATTGTATTGAGCATGGTTAATGTAAGATTGGAAATTTTCGTCGCAACGCGTACTGAAGAGTTGCCCTCTGGTTTCGTTTTATCGAGCTCGCGTCACAACGCCAACAAGTTTGCGTTGCGACGCTGATTCAAAATGATCACTAGCCAGTTCTGGTTTGAGCGCGTCGCGACACCAAGGTTCTTGCGGCACGACGCGAGGTTAATTTTCAGAATCAATTTAGTCATTCCAAATTCAGCCTAGAACGTTACAGACCCTCCAATGAGTCTCGTATCAGCTGGTACACACGCATTGTGTCATGCCACAAATATAATATGTCATATAGTGATAATAATCCCGAATGCATATCCTATGATTTAAATTCTGACCAAGTTTCTCAACTTGTTGATGGTGTTTTCAGGCACTATGACATTTAAGGCAGCACAACAAGGACAGAAGGGTAATTCCCTGACTGGTTAAGATCATCAAAGCCGACCCGACCACAACATGTAAAGACCGACCACTTTGATTCGGATGACCGAGCACTATAAGGTCGGCAGAAACACTCTCTCAGCATAAAAGATTGCCATGACGACACTCATAAGACCGACCAGATGGCGAGACATGTTCAAGATGACACACCCTATTCTTGCGGATAAGATAAAACGAATTATCCTACTCTCACAAGGAAATAAAGTCAGAATCGAAAAGAATAAGAAAAGAGAAGACAATATCAGACTAGGAATCCTTTCAAGAAGAGAAGACTGAGTTCAACTAGGATTTCTTATGCAAATAGGAGTCTGATTTCTTTACTATTATAAATAGGAGGGCAGAGTATGTGTATAAAGGCATCATAAAAAATCAGTGATCAGAATCATCAAGCTCTGATTGGTAAACACAAAAAGATCTGAGAAGCGTATTGGAGTAATAAAAAGTACCGTCCTGTTCTTGTCCGTGGACGTAGGTCGGATCCAAAATCCACCGAACCACATTAAATCTCTTTGTCGATTGTGTGTTTATCTGTCTCTCGCTATTTTTGCCTTTGGTCCCCCATAACCAAACAATTTGTACTATTGAAGGAGGATTACCTCGGAGTGATATGATCCCACCACGTTGCCCCGAGACCAAAATCCACCGTCAACAGTTGGCGCCGTCTGTGGGGAAACCAACAAAAAGCAACTCGCGTAGTAAGACAATGGCGGAAGGCGGAAACCAACAATCATCAGGGAGCTCGGCTGCAGATTGGATGGAGAAGATCGAGGAAAACCTTAGGAAAGAAAGGGAGGAAAACCAAACTCTGCTAAAGACCATAGTAGACCGGTTGGAAAGGATAGAAGGAGCACACAATGGAAAATTCGAGGCCGGGACTAGCCGACGAAGGAACGACATAGCAGAAGGAAAAAGAATTATCGATACAAGTGAAGACGACAGACCCCGGAGGAGGGAACCCTATAGAGTGAGATCCGTGGTAGTACAGAGAGATTCCCAGACCGAGGACACGTGGGAGAAAGAAGACGATAAATCGTCACCGGACTCCTCCCACGATAGCCCTCACAACACCCGGGGAAGAAGGAAAGAATATAATGAAAGAGTACAAGAAGATGCCGACCTCGAGAAGCACCATTCCCGAGATAGCAGAAAGAAAAGAAACCACAGGAGACGGCATGGAATCAAAGACGGCAGCATGAAATCTTGGCTACGGGAGGAGCTGGTCAAATGGTGAGTATACCCCAATACAAACAGAGGGGATATCCAGGACAGCAAAGATGAGTCCCCCTCTCACAGAAGAAATAAAGTCAAAGAAATTCCCAAAAAGATTCAGCATGCCGACCATGACACCATACAAGGGCCATACCGATCCCAAAACCCACATTGAAGGTTTCGTCCTACTAATGGAAGTGCAAGGGGTAACAGGGGACGCCATCTGCAAAGTGTTCCCCTTAACTCTAGCCGGACCGGCCATTCTATGATATAGAAGCCTAGCCCCAAGAAGCATCAGCAGCTTCGCACAGCTGAGAAAGTCATTCATACGACACTTCAAGGGGGCTTGTGTCCCCAGAAAGACGATTGGAGAACTAAGGCTTATGAAACAAGGAGACGATGAACCATTGAAGATATTCATTGAAAGATACAACAATATGGTACTCGAAGTTGGAGGGTACGAATCCCCCAAGGCCCTAGAAAGCTTGAAAGGAGCCTGGAAAGTCGGGAGGCTATGGACCCACATAAGGATCCAAGACACCCCGGACTACGCCACCGCCCTGGAGGTGGCCCGAAAATTCGTTTTATTAGAGAACGAGGAGAAAGTATCCGAAAAAGGGAGCACCATTAGAGAAAGAACCACAAGAGAGGGCGCCCCCCGCCGTACAGAAAGAGAATCCAGAAGACCACCCCCGAAGCACAAGGAGTTCAAGCCACTGCACCGGGGACAAACTCAGCGCCCAATACAAAAAGAAACAACCAAGCACTAAGACCTGATCGGCTCGGGGATGGACTTTGTTCCGCCAAGGCCACTCAGTTATTCGGCTCGGGGTCGGGTTACGTCCCACCGAGTCATGCTCATTGGTCTGGGGACGGGACATTCCCCCAGAGCCAAGTACCTCTTTCAGCTCGGGGTCGGGTTACGTCCCACCGAGTCATGCTCATCGGTCTGGGGACGGGATATTCCCCCAGAACCAAGTATCTCTCTTAGCTCGAGGTCCTCGGAAATATTCAGGGACATACTCGATGCATAGGATCCGTGAGAAGCATAGCACGGGGAGGGATGACCCCCTTGTGGCGATTGCCTACTCCAGTGTTACCGAACATGAGGAGGAACATGCCCTTAATGTGTCGAACACTCCTTTGATCCTCACCTACCCGATGTAATGGATCCGTGGGAAAGCATAGCACGGGGGATAATGATGCCCCCGTGACGATTGCTAGCTCCAGTGTTACCGGGCCTAAGGAGGAATATGCCCTTGGTATCCCGGACACTCTTTGATCCATTCATCATCCGGATCCGCGAGAGACACAGCACGGGGATGCGTTATGCCCCTGTGGCGTGTGCCTGCTCCAACGTGGTAAGGAGGAGCCCTCATACAATACACAGGCTCCCCAGTGAACCGACGTGTAGAGGATGTGCCCTTACCATTCAAACGCTCTTCTGATCCGAATCCTGGTTCGCCGGGACACTGAATTGAAAGATTCAGAATTGTGTTTTGGAGACCTCGGGCAGGACGCTGTTTTGAGGCATCCATGTTGTTGTTTATGCTTGCAAAAACGTTTTTGGGATAGGTGCTAAGTCACCCCCACCTTTTAATTTTATTTTCCAGAATCTTGTTTTTGTTTTTCGCCGGTCTGGCAGAGGGACGCCCATGCCAGATTCGGTAGGGTTTCAAATGTGGATACACTTCCCATCTGTATAAGTCCCAAAGATTAACCAGTACTCGGGGCTGGATTCGTTCCGCCGAGGCCACTTGTTAATCGGCTCGGGGATGGATTTCGTTCCGCCGAGGCCACTTGGTTACGTAGCTCGGGGTCGGGTTACGTCCCACCGAGCCAAACTCCTTTGGTTTGGGGAGGTAACATTCCCCCAGAACCCAAGTCTTTCACTCAGCTCGGGGTCGGGTTACGTCCCACCGAGACAGCTCCTTTGGTTTGGGGAGGTAACATTCCCCCAGAACCCAAGTCTTTCACTCAGCTCGGGGTCGGGTTACGTCCCACCGAGTCGGTTTCTTTGGACTGGGGAGGTAACATTCCCCCAGAGCCAAGTGTCTCACTCAGCTCAGGGTCGGGTTACGTCCCACCGAGTCAAGCTTCTTTGGACTGGGGAGATAACATTCCCCCAGAGCCAAATGTCTCACTCAGTTTGGGGTCAGGATATGCCCCTCCGGCTCATGATTAAACCTCGAAGGGTTTCAAAAAGTTCGAAAAACAGGAAGCATAGAAAAAAAGAAAGGGCGAAAGAGATAAGAAATACATAGAAATATATATATATATATATATATATGTGCATGCCAAAATACAACTTGTAATGTTATTACAAAAAATTAAAGTATACATAGGGCCCCGGTCGGGTTACCCTTTCTCATTCAGCCCGCACATGAGCAAGAATCTCTTCGTCAGCTTGCTCAGACAGCGGAAGGATCGGCTCGACTTCAGAAGGAGGAACTGCAGCTTCAACCTCAGCAGCGTGAGAGACCTCTGCTTCAGGGACGGGAGGAGGGATCTCAAGACAGTCCTCGCCGGGGGCAGGAACATCAAGTCGTCCTTCTTGGGGAGCCCCGGAAGCCGGAACCACCGAGATCGGGTCAGGATCCATCACCTCCTCGGAAGGAGGAGGGAGCCATTTCTGGAACTCCTCCTCAGAAATATCCCCCTTACAAAAACTGATGGCCGCAAAAATAGGGTCCATGTTCAGACTTGGCAGCACCATCGGTATCAAATCAGCACAATCACCAACCCCCTCAAGACGGATGGCCTCCTTCTCGGCCTCAAGATCGGCCTCTCTTTCCTCGAGCTCGGCCTCTTTCCTCTCAAGATCATCCCGGGCCCGCGCCATTTGTTCATCATTGGCCTTCAATTTGGTTTCAACACTGGCCACCTTCGCCTTCAAAACGCCAATCTCGGATTGGGCAGCTTTCAAGTCCTCCCGAGCATTGTCGGCAAGCTTTCGCTCCAGCGCAGTAGTAGCCTTAAGAGCCTTATTAATTTTGAAGTTCTCAATGGCGGTCGCCTCGTGATTCTTTATCACCTCCTCCCGATCGACCAGTTTAGCTTCCACTTCTGAAAGGCGATTCTGAAGCCTCTGGGCCTGACCACCCTCGGACAATAGACTCAGAATGAGGTCCTTATTCTTGGCCAGGAGGTAAGTAGCCTGCACGAAAAAGAAGAAAGTCAAGATATAAGATGAAAAAGACCGAGAACCGAAATCAGAAAAAAGAAGAATAAAACTACCTTTGCCATTTGAGAGCTCATCTCGGTCACCACAGCTTCCGGCGAGATGTCCTCATATCTCGAAACCTCCCCCGGGGGAATCACCTCGGCCAATTCATTGAAAGCCGGCACTAAATGAGAAGTAGCCTCCTGGATGCCTTCTCCCAAATCATCCACCCCGAGGATTACAGGACCCTTTCGCTTCTTGGAGGAGCCCACAAATGATTTTTTCCCCCGACGAACGTCTTTCTTCTTGCCCGGGACAGGATCCTCCTCCTCCTCTTGAACTAACTCGGTCTCCTCTGACCCGAACTGACGCCTCCTCTTCCTAAGAGGCTTCGGCGGACTGACAAGACGAGCAGATCCTGACGACTGCGCACCAGGAGAAGATAGACCCCGAGCAACCGGCTGAACTCTCCCTTGAGACGCCCTCTCTGCCCCAGCAGGGTCAGGTTGTGCCTCAGAAGTTCCAGTTTCCGCATGACCGGCTTTCTTCATAGTACCGGCCAACTTCTCGAGAAACTTTGGCCTCTTCGACATGCCTACAAAAAAGGGGAGGAAGGAAGTCAGGACCCGAGCTTATAACAAAGACATCAAACATTTAAAATAAACAGGGGAATCAAACTAAACAGTCAGCAAATCTACCTATCCGACCTGAGACCTCCGAAGGGACGGTCCGAGTAAGGCCCGACTCAACAAAGGCCGCATCATTAACCAATTCCCTCCAGTGAGCAGCGTACCGACGAGCCCAGAATACTCGCCGCCGGACCTGATGGGAAACTTTGGGAGCATCTCTCCAACAGGCTAGGAAGAATAGAAGAAAAAGGGTACGAATCCAAACAAAGAAAAGATAAAGGAAGAGAAGCTAAAGGGTCGGTCTCCTAACCTCCCGCCCTGAAGATATCCGGTACCAAGATCTCCCCTTCATCCGACCTCATGGTCCGTCCCCAATCCCCAGTGGCCCAGAACCAGAGATCTTTGAAGTTCTTATTGGAGTCAGGGAGCTTCTGGACGACATTTAACGAACTGTTGTAAGCGGAAATGTAGTACCAACCATGATGAGCCTTTGGGTTGGCCTTCAAACGGTATACCCTCTTCACCTCTTCAAAGGATGGCTCGCCGAGTCCTGCCCGATGCCAAGCTACATACAACCCGGCCAGAATCCTCCAACTGTTTAGACTCAGCTGACAGGGGGCGATCTCCATCTCGACCAGCATCCAAGCGAAATAAGGTTGAATCGGCAGCCGCAGCCCACACTCAAAGAAGGCAGGAAGAAGTGCCACCGAGCCCTCGTCAGGTTGGCTAGCGCGATCCATAGGACCGGGAACTTCAAGGGCGATATCTATCGGAATACTATATCGTTGTCGAAGAAGGGCAAGATCGTCTTCAGTTATTTTGGAAGGACGGTTCATATCCAGAGCCGACGAGCCAAGGTCACCGGGCTCTGGGTCCTTCTGAGGAACCCTCTGATGGTAGGAGTCCTGTTCGATATCAGAAGGAGTAGGTGTAGTGTCAAGGTCTTCTACACTAGGTACCCCCGAGCCCGAGGAGAGCTCCTCAGCAGGGGGAGTTGAGATTTTAGTAGGCTTTTCAGGGGAGGAACTGCTGTCAGACATCACTGACACCCAGAAAAACAAAGAAGGAAGGGGAAGTCAGTCTATAGCTAAAAGAAACTACTCACGGTTTCCATGATTGGCTAAAACAGGTGGTCTCTAAAGTGCCCTAAAGCGGAACCCTGCAAACCATAAATCTTTCCCTAGCAAACACTCAAAAATGAGCAGCAAACACAGATTTATAAACAAAAAAAAAAGGAAGAGGTCGTTCAGAGGACTTACTTGTTCTTCTCGGAAAAAGCAGGAGGTTGTGCAGTACGGTTGTGCCCGTTCCTTATGTTCGCAGCAAAGAAAAAGAAAAAACCCGCGGTTGAACTTCGAGAACACGGAGTTGGGCGAATCACGGAGATGTTTTCAGGAAAGAAGGAGAAATTGCCGAAAAAGATGGAACAGTGAAAGCCTCGCCTTTTTATAGTCATAACCAGGACGCTCATGACCGTTGGATCTAAAGGAAGAACCCGGATGAACTCCAGGTGTCAACTGCAAAAGAGGTCTCCCAAGTTTGAACAGACGGCTGAGATCAGCCCACCGTGAAGACGCCTCCACACGGTCGATTCGTTTCCTTTTTTGGCGGGAACCCGGTGGATGTTTGACAAGTGTCGAACTTAGAAGAAACCCTAAAGTTGATTTGATAGGCATTTAAGCGGACGTGACTGTTGCGTGTCTCAAGACAAAGCGCTTGAAAAAGCGACAAAACATTTCTCGACACCGGACCGACCTCCAACAAGCAAATCAGAAACACCATCTTTATATAGTTCCCGACACCAACTTGCACACTTGTTGGAACCGAGAACTAGGGGACAGATGTTGATGGTGTTTTCAGGCACTATGACATTTAAGGCAGCACAACGAGGACAGAAGGGTAATTCCCTGACTGGTTAAGATCATCAAAGCCGACCCGACCACAATATGTAAAGACCGACCACTTTGATTCGGATGACCGAGCACTATAAGGTCGGCAGAAACACTCTCAGCATAAAAGATTGCCATGACCGACCTCATGAAGACCGACCAGATGGCGAGACATGTTCAAGATGACGACACCCTATTCTTGCGGATAAGATAAAACGAATTATCCTACTCTCACAAGGAAATAAAGTCAGAATCCGAAAAGGAATAAGAAAAGAGAAGACAATATCAGACTAGGAATCCTTTCAAGAAGAGAAGACTGAGTTCAACTAGGATTTCTTATGCAAATAGGAGTCTGATTTCTTTACTATTATAAATAGGAGGGCATAGTATGTGTAAAAGGCATCATAAAAAATCAGTGATCAGAATCATCAAGCTCTGATTGGTAAACACAAAAAGATCTGAGAAGCGTATTGGAGTAATAAAAAGTACCGTCCTGTTCTTGTCCGTGGACGTAGGTCGGATCCAAAATCCACCGAACCACGTTAAATCTCTTTGTCGATTGGTGTGTTTATCTGTCTCTCGCTAATTTTGCCTTTGGTCCCCCATAACCAAACAAATTCACTATTGAAGGAGGATTACCTCGGAGGTGATATTCCCACGTTGCCCCGAGACCAAAATCCACCGTAACACAACTATAAATGATCGGCAGGAAATGCAATCTTCTTCGATTAAAGGAAGAAGTGACGGCATGACTCCAAAACAGTGAATGTACACTTTTTTTTCTTAAGTTGATCTTCATTTTATTAATTTTTTAATATCAGACTTATTTTTTCGCTTTTAGGGCATTTGTCAATTTTATTATCAATTATATTTTACTTAGCATGATTTGAGAAATGATTGAGAAAAGAAATATTTTCACGATATGAGATTTATGATTTTTCAAGGCATGGGGAAAAAACCCACCTCATTATGTAACATTATTCAGTTATGGAATTGACGGACAACACATGTGCACAAGTAGAGGATTGGGGGGACGACGATACGTAACGCCCCCAGATCCTAGATCAGGACTAGGGATGACAGATGTCCCTAGATCCTAGTTTCAGAGCTTGGTGGGTAGCATAGATCCGCACCCCCATTTCTAGTTCAGTGGCTTGGGAGATGGCGATTTGTAATGCCCAAGACCACTAGTTTCAGGGACAGTAGTTGCATGCTTTCTCATGGATTTGCACTCCTGGCTCTAGTTAGGCGTATGGGGGGACATCGATACGTAACGCCCTCATATGTCAAGTTTTTCAGAGACAATTTTCAGAAATAGAAATCAGTTTTCAGAGACAGTTTCCAGAAACCTGTACATTAGAAAAGTTTTCAGAACAGATTTCAGAAAGGATTTTAGAAAGGCAAGTTTTTAAGAAAACATCAGTTTTATAAGAAACCTTCAGAAAGATAAGTTTTACAGAAAGAGTTCAGAAGAGATTTTCAGAAAGAAGCCCAGATTTTTCTGACAGAAAAATAATTTTTAGTATAAAGCCATTTCTTGAATTTTTGATTTTAGAACCAAATATTTTTGTAACAGTGTTTCAATTTTTGTCCACTTACTTAGGCCGTATGATGGTTTAACCCCCATCCCAGTGTTTTATTTTGTAGGACCCTGGAGGACGAGCTCAGAAGGATTGGATACTAATGGCAGTCACTAGAGGGTTTGTGTCCACCAAGTCAAATCAGAATAGGAGTTCAGTCAGAGTCGTTGTATAGTCTTGTATTGTGCATGTTATGTAGTAAAAGTTGTATTTATAAAGCGTTATCATGTTATGAAGTTAAATCATGAAGGAAGCAATCTTGAGTATGTATATATTTACATTAAAGTTCTGTGCATGTTATTGTTTGGGCATCAGTTCCATGCATGAGTCATAATTGTGTTAGCGTTTCAGTAAAGATCACAGTCAGGAAATCAAAGGCTTATGGGGATGGATTAGCCTATCCCCCACCGGTGGCGTCCCCAGATCGGGGATGTTACAAAGATGGTATCAAAGCATGGTCTAGGGAGTCAGTGACTGCAGTGGGCAGAGTGTTGGGGTCTGGTATACGCAGTATGTCTGGGATACTCGTATGCGAGGCACTACCTCTCCAGTATTCGATTCTCGAGTAAGTCCTCAAGTTCCACAGATAGATTACTAAGCTTTCCTAGATTATTCGAATAGTAATCCTAATGAAAACAACTATACTCTAGATCCAAGTTGAGAACTTTCCTGTAGATATCATGACTTATCACCTGAAGTACATACAAACTATAAGACTAGATAGTAAAGTTTTGAGAATATCCGCGCAAGGGAGTGGGAAGAGAAATTTATACGAAAAGTAAAAGATGACGTACAGATGATTAAAATAATTAGGTAGTTGTAAGAATCAGAGATACAGAGTTAGATAGTAAAAGATAACACTATAATTTGTGGTAAATAAGAATATGGCAAGCCCAAACAAGGGTAACATGTCGAGTAGACTTAAGTAAAGTTCGTTCCCTCCAAGCAGAATTCCCTTCTTACTCAGAAACTTTTTCCAAGCAGACCCTATAGTATTTGAGTACCTCGTATAGGTAGCGAGCTACCCGAATAAGAAAGAGTATCCATAGGGCAAAAGAAGTAAGAAATCAGGATTAGTGGCAGAGGTTTCCAGTAGACAAGAGATGTCAAAAAGGATATAGAGATTTTAGATCCCCAAGTCCAGGCCCGTAAGCAAATAAATGGAGGTCGTAAGGAAAGATGATTAGTTGCCTTAACCAAGAAAGCCCGACGAGCGAGAGTTTATTCTAGTACAGAAACATAAGACATGAGAAGATAGATCATCCAGAAAAAGACTTAGGAAGCCTCCGAAGTTAGAAAAGAAAGAACCCCTGTATAGTCCGCATAATAGACCAAACATAGTAAAAACCCGTAGGTCAGACTAATGCTAGTAGAAATCCACGTGAGTTTAAAGAAGATAGACCCATGAGATGGGAGGTATTCAGTAGTTAACAAGATTACCAACAGGAACAAAAAAAATTAAGTGGCATAGCTCTAACCGATAACAAGAGCAGAGAGCAAAGACCTAGAAAATAGCCCATGAGAATGAACCATCACCAGTCACAGTAATACATCATAGAGTCAAGAGATAAAATAAGGGAATGCAAAGCAGTAAGAAAGATCGGTATCTATAGTAGAAGAGATAACGTAAGTTTAAAGACAACATTGTAGATGGAGTAGTTTGTAGTCACAGTAAGTTTAGCCAAATCTATAGGGATAACCTGGTCCATCGTAGGGCTGAAAGCCTTCAAGGAAGTAAAGGCTTAAAAGATTAAGGAGACAAAGTAAACAACGCATAGCAAACACATAAGTAAGATATCCCGCCTATATAGAGCTTCCCCTCATACCAGAAAGAAAGGATTAGTGAAAATGCAACCACCCAAACTAATGATACAGTAGTAATACCACAAGTTAGTAAGGAAGAATAATAAAGAAAGTACGATAGGAATTTGAGAAAGTATGAATCTTATGGAGGATAAACTATGAGTAAAGTTGAAGAAGGTAATTCAGACAGTTTTTAGTAAAAGTACCTTAGTTTGAAAGCCAACACTAGATATGTAAACAATAGAGTCATAAGCTAATAATGTTGGTTTCTAATTAGGTCCCAAGATTCATGAAATCAAGCAAGAAAAACGCATGAATACACAAAGGAGTAAGGCGGAATACATACTCACATTGAACGGTTTTGTTGCGAAGAAGAACAATACCATTTTCCTCCTTGTTGAAGCTCGGTTTGGCCTCCTAGAACAGCAGGGACTGCTCAGTTTTGAGCTGTGATGGCTCCTCCAAAATCGGCCATTGATGAACTCCATTGAAGCTCAAAGCTTCAAGCTCCAAAAATAAATCCAAGCTCATGTGTTAGTTTCCCTATCACCATAATATAACCCAAGGTGTGCTAGCACTTCTTCATCTTCCTTGCTTCTCATTTTATTCGGTCAAACCAGATTATTTTTTGAGAAGAAACGGTTCCAAAACCGTGAGAAGAGAAGGAAGAAAAGAGAGGGAAGAAGGAGATGCGTAAAAGGGAGAGAGAAAAGGTAGGTTAAGGAAAAAAAAATGTGTATTTAGTTTATATATTTTCAAAAAATAATAAACCATTTACCAAATTTCTACTTTTCCTTAAATGCAAAAGTCAAAAGCCAAAAAGCAAAAGTCAAAAAGCAAATGCCTTTAATTCTTTTCAACTACCACATCAATCACTCAAATCAATCAATCAAATTGTCACATCACTCAAAGTGACATGTGATTTGACGCTTGATGTGACTAGCGATTTAACGCTTGATTTGACTTGCGTACCGCACTCGAATTCGAAATGCGAATGCGCTCGCAAATAATCCTGGGCTCGGGTTCGGTAATTCTAAATTAATGAATTTTCCGTTGCGTTGTAATTAAATGATTACGCCTAGCGAAATCACTATTCACGTCGCTAACGAATTAATTCTAAATTAATTCGTTCGCCCGAATTAAAATCTAATTTTAATTCTGCGTCAAAATCCAACTTCGCATAATATATCGAATATATTATTTTATCGATTAATTCCAAATTAATCATTCTCTCTCTTTAATTAATATTTTATCCCAGATAAAATATCTCCGTAATTAATCCCAGACTAATTTACTATCTCTTCTAATTAATCCCAGATTAATAAAGTGCGAGTTATACGTCATCGGTGAATCTTCGGGAAGCGACCCATGAGATCCCCGGATATACTGGCAGTAAATATGGTCGTCGGACTATCTGAACACGTAAGTACCTCGTACTACGTTTATACCGATTTACAAGACAAGGTTGGCTTCTAGCAAAGCGCCATGCCTACCCAATTCTCCAGAAATATCCTTATAGGAATATATGATCTATATCAAACATAGTATACCGAAGTATTGCGTATTTGTGTCCAGTATCGGATGTTCACGTGCTAGGCTTGGGGCTGGAATTATGTTTGCCTCGTACGAAGCACATATCGGATGTCTGGCAACTAGTCTCTATAATCGGATATACATGACCTTGTCATAATATCCCGATAGCTCGAGCATTTAAGAGAACGAGTTCCGTATCCTACGTGACCATCATCTCCATATGACTGGAGTGACACTTCCATCTTGACATCACACCCAACACACTACGATTCTCAATATACCCAACATCGGCGTACACAGAACCGGTTAAAGCCCTGGACGACCTCAACTAAAGTATATTGATTGTCGTATGCATTAGCGGTGCAAGTCTCAGGTTAAGACCAAATACACCTACCCTGATTATAGACTCCCATAGACACATAGTCATACTACCAATGGGATTCCGCGGGGGGGGGGGGGGGGGGGGGTCTATCCAGAGCGAAGCTGTTTCCCGTACCATCGGTAAAACACAACCTCCTATTACACTTGCATGAGTATCCTATACCCAAATATATGAGAACTATGCCGTTGTGCCCTCACAAACGTGCACAAGTGTAATACTAGTCTTTACGTATTTATCGATGTCCAATCTCGATAATACTCTGACTATGGATATTTAATGATTTATCCTACGTGGACTGATACTGTCTCATATCATTCTCCGTCCAGGAAAAAATCATAGGGACCTCTCATCATTTATATATCTAGGTGATCTAATCACAAATGATAAGAGTGCAATCTCTTTTGTCACATAGTTAATTTGTACAACAACACCATGATCTATACAAATAGTGACGCTATGGGTCATAATTGTCCAACAATCTCCCACTTGGCCTATAACCAGTCACTCGAGTCTCTGACACCCGAACTATATACGGTTGGCTGAAATTGCTGAGAAATGCTTTCGTCAGCGGATTTTCATGATTATCGTCTGATGCGATTTATTCGATCATCACATCGCCAGTCGCCACGATGTGTGATCCGAACGAATCAGATGAATAGTCGAAGTATGTATCTGGATCGTTGATAAGACCATTAATTCTTTAGCCTGTGCTGACGCCTAGCTCAGCTGCTAACAGAACCATATCTAATCTAATTAGATTTGTTATTGACCCAGATGGCTTCTATTGCTGCTTCAGTGCTGCAATTAACCCGCATTTGTTGTTTATTTGGTAACAGTATCTTGCTTGGAAGATTTCCAGCTCACTGTACCATTATTCAAACTGTATAGTACCGTTTGCGACTTTTAGTCGTCTTTATCGGTTATAGGAAACCTGCTACAGTGATCCCAGTCACTTCAAGTTCTCCTTCTCCATAGACTAAGACAGCATCCTTAGTTCTCTAAGATACTAACGGATGTTCTTAACATCAATCCAGTGACTTTCACTCGGATTGGCCTGTTTGTGAATCCATATGCTCAAAGCGTATGAGACACCAGGTCGCGTACATTTTTCAATGTATTGTTTCTCGGAGAGTATTTCGAAAGCCAAGCTTTCGCCGATAGTTATTTTATGGGAATATAATTTCCAAGAAATGACGTATTATCATTATTTTATATAGGACAGCCACTGTCAGTGCGCTCCCACTAACCCTCTTATATACACAAGAATCATTTCGTTTTGAATTAAACCATAAACTATTTATGATTACATCAAAACGATAATTCTTAGAACCTATGCTTGCTTCAATCCAAACATGGATCGAATGACAAGCATTATCCAAATGGATTTACTGTGGCAACATGTAAAAGATTGAATCGTAATCAACATAATGTTGATAATGATACATTTCCGCTAAAATCCTAGCTTTATACGTTGGTATGTTGCCATCCATGTATGTCTTCTTTGAAGACATATATAGTACCAATAGGCACAATGCCTTTTGGTACATCAACTAGTATCCAAACTGGTTGATATACATGGAATCCATTTCGGATTATATGTCACTTTGCCATAATAGGGAGTTGATACCTTGTATCACTTCCACATATGTAGTTAGTTGGTATTCCTCAATAAGATAGACATCTTTATGAGGTGAGATCAGAAACCCATACCCCAGGTTATTTTCTGACTCTATCCGACCTACGCGGTTCTTGTGTATTCGAAGATTAATGGTATAGTTTCATCCTTGATAAACTATATGTGTTCCTTTAAGGATTCGGTGCCTTGAACAGTATTACTCCGATTTTCATCGAGTTTTACTATCCTCCCACTTACCACTGCATATCGGTATTCCTCTTAGGGAAAACCGCATGGTGAGCAACAATCTAATTGCTCTCTTGTGAGGTGTATAAGTACAATACTTATAGTATCCCTAGGATAACCAACATTTGGCACTTATCCTATTTGGGTTCTTGTTTGGTATCATCCAAACATATGCCTAGCATACCCAAATTTATCAGGAATGAGAAACTCAGTTTCTTTCCGTTCATATCTAATATGTTATCTGTCAAACAGATATTTTTGGAACCTTATTCTAAATAAGTTCTGCACTGTTTAGCGTATCCGTTGAAGGAAATGGTAGCTCAGAACGACTCGTGATTAACCTTATCATGTCTAACAAAATTCGGTTAATCCTGTTCGGACACACCGTCTAACTGACGTGTTCCGGGAGGAGTCCTCATTTGAAAGAATACTATACTCTTTCAAGTATACTAGAAACTTATTGCTTAAGTATTTTCCATTACGGTCTTACTGTGGCGGTTTAATACTTTAGCCGATCTGTTTGTCTATTTCGTGTCGAAACTTGAAAGTTTCCGATTTGTGTTTCAAAAGAAACACATAACCATACGCGATGCCACATCCGTAAAGGTCACGAAATATTCATATCCATATCTAGCCTAGCTAGACATGGGCCCACTTGCTTCACTATGAACTAGGGCTAACAGATTGGTGGCACTGACAGTTTTACCAAGTAAATAGTGTTTTAGGCGCTTTGCCCAATAAACTAGATTCATACACTTTATTTGAATGAAATCAAATTAGTCCTGGTACCCGCTCTTCAAAAGTGCGGATATACGAGTCTTGTTTGATAGTGTCCCTGACAACTATGCCACAATTAGTTTCTTAACTGATCAAATCAGTTTGAGCTATTTATTTGTCATGTTATATATTTGAGATATTATTTATATTCAAAATATAAATTCTGTTATTCACATCTAATGTGTTTATCTCAATATCATCTTTATATAATGAAACACTTTAGTGTTCTAGAATATAAAGGTACACCCGCAGGGGGTTATACGCGATATGGAGATAATGTTTCTAGTCAAACTAGTTACATTATAACAGTTTCCAAATCTAGGTAAATACCCAAAGGTAGTTCCTAAATTTGGCTATCTACGGTTAAAACAGCGACTTTCGTCCCGTTTCCAATTCGCAGATAAATCTCAATCGAAGTCAGTAACCTGTTCAAAACAGATTCTGAACATCAATATATATACTTTATGTACCACACTAAGTATCTAAAATCTAATTTTAATACTAGCTGTGAACATAATTATGACAATCATTTTTGAAGTCAGAGCCTTGCTCGTCTTCAATTCCTTCTTGGGATATGTCCTTTTATCTTCCTAGAAGATAATAATGATTTTGCCTTTGCCATTTTCAATATTCCGATAGCCTTTGGCCAAGCCTCGGGTTTCTAGAATATTGAAGTAAGGTGTGCCTTGCACTACTTGCCTAATTGCAAACTTTGACTTTGTCTCCTTGAGAATAGTCATTAATTCTCCAAGAATTATTTATTGCAATTTTAAAAGTACTTATAAGATTTAATCTTTGAATATCCTTCAATTTCAATATCATACTTTAAGAATCTAATTCTTAGTTCTGATAAAGAAATTAAGGAGTCTATATGACAAGTAAAGTGGATTAAGCACTAAATTTATCATTACATGAATATTCCAAATATGTTCCACTTATTTGCTTAACTCCAGGCTTAGGCTTAATATGTTATTTTATCAAATAAAGTAACTTATTATTTTCAAGACTATCTTGAAATTACTCCCAATTAGAAAATTAAAGTCGTTTAAATACATTTTCACCCAGGATTATGTTTTAAACACTAATCTTTCATTTATTTCTTGATTCTAATAGTCCAACTATTTAATCAACGATTTGTGGTACTATTTATTATAATGATTATAATAGTCCAACTATATAATCAAATATCATTTAAATTAATTAACCTCAATTACATTGATTACTATAATCAAATTATAAAATCAACTGTAAATTGAAATTAATTAATTTAAATATATTGATTAATATAATCCAATTATATATAATCAACTATAATACAGTCCAACTGTTTATTAAAACAACAATTTAAATATTAGTCCAACTAACATTTAATTTAACGACGAAATAATTTGTGATTGAGCGCGTATGGCGAATAATTGAACGAATATTGCAAATTCAATTATTGCCTCCCACTATTTTTCGGCGAGCCTCTAACCCTCTGTCGAGTACTCGGGAAACCGTGTTTCCTAGTGGGCTAGGATCCCGTTAAATATCACACAATCTTGACTTTGGCCAACAAATTGTATGATAATTAACTAGGTAGATCTCTAAGATCAATTGGATCCAATCCAATTCCTAGATCCGGTAGGGGGATATCCAAATCCGAAACATATATCTTATATATGCCAATACATCCAATGTATTACCTAACCTATTTCCTCTGAATCAACTAAGCCTTGGCTTTGGCACAACAAATTTAGTGATCCCAGTCAAGCGCTACCCATTGACCATGGAAAGCTTCGTAATCAATGTCGATGGACAAGAAGTGGTCTTGACTTTGGCCAACAAACCACAACTTGGACAAGACACTAATATGGAACAAAACCTTCATGATTCAAACACATCTTCGACAGACAAAGTTTTTGACTTTGGCCAACAAACCAATGCCGTCTAGGATCTTGAGTGAGAATCACTCAATAGAAGGAAAGACGCTTAATATTGAGCGAGGGTTTTTCGGTGCAAATTGGCAACCAATTTATTATATTTGTTAAGGTCTCATCATCATACACCCTTAAACATGCATTCTAAACACATAATAAAGTGCATATGAATAAAATAATAATGATATACGGATGGATACTTTACATTGATCCTAGATCAAATCTCTCTCTCTTTCTCTCTCCAGCTAGCACTTGTATTACTTCTACCCGTTACACTACACTTCTAAAGAAACCTCATTTACATTGAGGGGAATAGGTGAGAAGAGAAATACAATAAGAATAGAGGTGATAAGGCTGGACACGCAGGTCCAATTAATAAATCAAATTTATTACATAATTTCCAAAATTGCCCCACCCGACTAATATCCATCCGATATACATTATTCATGCATCGTAACCATGTATTCATACAAGCATGTTATCAATCAATCTAATACAATTAATTAATCTGATAATTAGTGATCATCCAATGTTCAAACAACGATTTGATTTTTGCTCGAGTCAAACTCGTTTTGCGAATAAGTACTTAAAGTACGAATTCTTGAATTAAATTAAACTACAAAATTAAATTAAATTCAATTTGTATTTAATTCTAATTCATTATTTAATTCCAAATTAAATATTACAGTTTATTAACGAACCTTTACGACTTAAATTCCAAATTTAATCGCAATGGGTCTCAAAGCCCAATTAACATCTAATGTTTATTTAATTAAAGTCCAATGGGCTTTTAATTAATTTATTCAAGGCGTGGACTTTTGGTCAACTCGGGTCAAACCGAATAACCAAAATCCAATCCGGGATTTACCCCATAAGCCTTTAAATTAATTTTGGCCCATTAGGCCCAATTAAATAATTAAGGTCCATTAAGTCATAATTGGACTTTTTGGATGCGGTTTTGGGCCCAATTGGATCCAACCAAATTGGCCTAAACCTAAATTGGTACAACCAAGCCCAAAAGCCCAATTACAACTTATAAGGCCCAATTTCCAAAATAAGCCCAAATTAATTAACTTATAAAATTCCAAATTCCATAATTAATTAACCTAAGTGTAATACACAATTAATCATCCAATTAACATTCCTCAAACATCAATTAGCCTAATTAATCATGCACTTTAATAAAAAATAGTGTCCAACACAATTTCATCAAAATCAAACCAAATACATGCTACTTTATTCTCGGCAATTAGGGGGTTTTTCCAATCCGATTCGGTTTCAATCCAATTGAATCCACAATCATCGTTTCCCAAATCAATTCAACTCATCCAATGAATTAAAATAAAAAAAACACAATGAATTTCAAATGTTCAAGAATTCGGCCAAGCCACTTTAAAAGGGAAAAATTGTTCCAAATCAAAATTCAATCCAATTGAACTTCAAAACAACATTACCCACTTGTTTTAAGTCATCCAATGATCAAACAAACAAAAATCACCAAAAATTAGGGTTCATCATTTTCGGCCTACTCCAAAAATTTGGGTAAAAATGGATCCAATCCAATTTCATGAAATTGAACATACACAACTTCAATTCATCAATATACAAGCATACTTAATCAATCAATTCAACCAAATCATCCTTCAATTGATTTTACCCAATTTTAACCCTAACTTTTTCATGCTTGATCAAAGCTCAAAGATACCATTGTTGGTTTCTAATTAGGTCCCAAGATTCATGAAATCAAGCAAGAAAAACGCGTGAATACACAAAGGAGTAAGGCGGAATACATACTCACATTGAACGGTTTTGTTGAGAAGAAGAACAAGACCATTTTCCTCCTTGTTGAAGCTCGGTTTGGCCTCCTAGAACAGTAGGGACTGCTCGGTTTTGAGCTGTGATGGCTCCTCCAAAATCGGCCATTGATGTACTCCATTGAAGCTCAAAGCATCAAGCTCCAAAAATAAATCCAAGCTCATGTGTTAGTTTCCCTATCACCATAATATAACCCAAGGTGTGCTAGCACTTCTTCATCTTCCTTGCTTCTCATTTTATTCGGTCAAACCAGATTATTTTTTGAGAAGAAACGGTTCCAAAACCGTGAGAAGAGAAGGAAGAAAAGAGAGGGAAGAAGGAGATGCGTAAAAGGGAGAGAGAAAATGTAGGTTAAGGAAAAAAAATTGTGTATTTAGTTTATATATTTTCAAAAAATAATAAACCATTTACCAAATTTCTACTTTTCCTTAAATGTAAAAGTCAAAAGCCAAAAAGCAAAAGTCAAAAAGCAAATGCTTTTAATGCTTTTCAACTACCACATCAATCACTCAAATCAATCAATCAAATTGTCACATCACTCAAAGTGACATGTGATTTGACGCTTGATGTGACTAGCGATTTGACGCTTGATTTGACTTGCGTACCGCACTCGAATTCGAAATGCGAATGTGCTCGCAAATAATCCCGAGCTCAGGTTCGGTAATTCTAAATTAACGAATTTTCTGTTGCGTCGTAATTAAATGATTACGCCTAGCAAAATCACTATTCACGTCTCTAACGAATTAATTCTAAATTAATTCATTCGCCCGAATTAAAATCTAATTTTAATTATGCGTCAAAATCCAACTTCGCATAATATATCGAATATATTATTTTATCGATTAATTCCAAATTAATCATTCTCTCTCTTTAATTAATATTTTATCCCAGATAAAATATCTCCGTAATTAATCCCAGATTAATTTACTCTCTCTTCTAATTAATCCCAGATTAATAAAGTGCGAGTTATACGTCATCGGTGAATCTTAGGGAAGCGACCCATGAGATCCCCGGATATATTGGTAGTAAATACGGTCGTCGGACTATCCGAACACGTAAGTACCTCGTACTACGTTTATACCGATTTACAAGACAAGGTTGGCTACTAGCAAAGCGCCATGCCTACCCAATTCTCCAGAAATATCCTTATAGGAATATATTATCTATATCAAGCGTAGTATACCAAAGTATTGCGTATTTGTGTCCAGTATCGGATGTTCACGTGCTAGGCCTGGGGTTGGAATTGTGTCCGCCCCTTACGAAGCACATATTGGATGTCTGGCAACTAGTCTCTATAGTCGGATATACTTGACCTTGTCAAAATATCCCGATAGCTCGAGCATTTAAGAGAACGAGTTCCGTATCCTATGTGACCATCATCTCCATATGACTGGAGTGACACTTCCATCTTCACATCACACCCAACACACTACGATTCTCAATATACCCAGCATCGGCGTACACAGAACCGGTTAAAGCCCTGGACGACCTCAACTAAAGTATATTGATTGTCGTATGCATTAGCGGTGCAAGTCTCAGGTTAAGACCAAATACACATACCCTGATTGTAGACTCCCATAGACACATAGTCATACAATGGGATTCCGCGGGGGGTCTATCCAGAGCGAAGCTGTTTCCCGTACTATCGGTAAAACACAACCTCCTATTACACTTGCATGAGTATCCTATACCCAAATATATGAGAACTATGCTGTTGTGCCCTCAAAAACGTGCACAAGTGTAATACTAGTCTTTACGTATTTATCGATGTCCAATCTCGATAATACTCTGACTATGGATATTTAATGATTTATCCTACGTGGACTGATACTGTCTCATATCATTCTCCGTCCAGGAACAAATCATAGGGACCTCTCATCATTTATATATCTAGGTGATCTAATCACAAATGATAAGAGTGCAATCTTATTTGTCACATAGTTAATTTGTACAACAACACCATGATCTGTACAAATAGTGACGCTATGGGTCATAATTGTCCAACATAAAAGTGAGTAGCACATGCAACTACAACATGGGTAGTTAGTGAGAACACCATAATCGGAAGAGTCCAGGATAATTCCCACCCTCCCAACCCTCGTTAGACAGAAGCAGCAAGATGGACCTCGATGTTCACCTCAAGATACTCCCAGAAACAAGTGAATGTATAGTGGAAGAAGACTGAAACATAAAACCTTTAGATATAGTACAAAAGTAGAATAGAAGAGGAAAATAGCTCTAAGTGGGAGAATTATGAGAAAGGTTGTTTAAATGAAACAATGAAGAAAATAAGTATTAGTCAAGCAGTGACGAGGATGCAAAAAGAACAGCATTAAACATAACCCGGGTCATGTAAGAGGTGATATCCTTCAATAAGGAGACATAAATATATACCACATGAGTTTCAGATATAGAACATAATAGGAGAGAAGATGAAAAGGTCAATAAGTAAAAGATTTAGAGGTGGGACTGTCGATGTGCGACGATGATAGGAGTGAATACTTTATAAGTGAGGACAAAAGTGCGTAACAATAAGATTTCTCAGCATTGGAATGAAACCAAGTTTTATTACGTTTTAGCTCTCATAATCTGTAAGAAATAACCAGTCATAGTTTAAGTTAACCAGACCACCACGGTTTGGGACAGCCTTAGCCATGGGCGTATGAGTGGTTCGACAGATGTGTAGTATAGTACGGAATCGAGAAGAAACGTTTACTACAAATTGGCATTCAGTGCAGTGGTGAGTTATCAAAGTGTTTTACACGCACACAATCATCGTCTAAAGATGAGATTTATGAGTTTGACTATATCTGCATATATTCGATTACAGCCATTTGGAAAAGCAATACTATGAAAGCAACAAAGGGAGATATCCAAGAACGTAACCAGGGATGGAGAGCAAGTTAGTGTGAAACACCGTAATCAAAGTTATAGAGACACGAAAGTAAAAGTACGGATATTATATAAATTGTAGCTAGACCGGAGTTGTTAGCATCATTGTCAATAACATGGAATACACTTTAAGCAGAAGTATGTATACAGTTAAGCTAAGCTTAGGAACCTTTTTTCTACATAATTATCCTATTGAGAAGGGTCCCAAAAAAGCTACCCAGAATAAATCTCTTTAGTACAAAAGCCATGCGGTAGATAACACTAGTAAATAAAAGGTACATAAAGAATTTGACTCTACACAACGAGGTCCTGAGCTTTAAGGACATGCAGGGAGAAGAAAACTTGTGGGCTGAAACCAATAAGCATCCTAACATGTATATATATTCTAGAGTCAAGACAAATTTGAAGAAATAAAATTATAGGAGGCTCATGTATTTTTAGAGATAAATGACCCTTAAGAAGGGTTCGGGAAGCCTAGTTCTATGATTATACATAACGAGTTAAGAAGAGCATTGAGTTCTCAACAAGAAAACTCTTAAGTATATCTCCTTTAGTGACAGATATATGAAGTTCAAGCAATCAAGAATTAAAGTGTATGAGATGACAGACCGCGAACCTAATAACAACTCAGAACTAGTAACTCACGCAGATACTTGAGTAGGAGGATGGTAAGTCTTACAGGAGATCTAGTAATAGGGTTCTTGGACGAATAACAATAGTTATAACTTGAACTAGCATTGAGTACTCAACATAAAGTTTACGAAACAATGATAAGGAGTTACCACACAATCATAAAATCCAAGAGGTATTATCTATGAACATATAAAGAAATAAGAGGAAGAGTAATACATACTTATTAGCTAAGGAGTTAACGAACAGGTTGACAAAGGTCTTGGTTACCAAGGTGAAATATTTTGCAGCAAAGATAAGAGTCTAAGCAAACAGAAAAAGAATACAACCTTAACTAGGACTTCCAAGACATGTCATCCAGATCCAGCATGATAATTCTAATGTCTTATGACATAATGATAACTTATGGAAAGTCGTCAGGAAATTGTCCTTATAGTTGTTGAAGCGGGGTGAGTTATGAGTGGTAGTTAGTTAAAAGTTGGTAACTAAAGAGAATATCATATGAACCATATGACTTGTGGTAAGATATTCAGTACCAAGAATTTGAAAACTAGAGAGATTCTAGAAGACCAGTTTTAGAGAGGATTCGAGGACGAATCCTATTTAAGGCGGGAAGAAGTTGTAACATCCGGTAATCCTGGCGACCTATACATTATCAGAGGCCAATGTTTGTTACGTTTTGAATGACATAATATTTGATATAAATTATATTCAAACAAGTGCATTCTCATAAAATGACTTTTGGGACATTCGGTAAATTTCCTGCAGATCCGGTGTGGTACTTAACTTACGTCCCATCCCAAGCAGCCCTTAGTAATCAGGGTGTACCATTTTCATACGATCTTCGATTTTCATGAATTGTATGTTGTCGAAAAGCTAAGACCGAGAGCTACAACTTTCATGTTTGACATTTTCACAAATTCGAAACCACAATAGGTCAAAAACCAAAAAGTTCACGGCTGCTACAGTAGAGTTCGGGAGAAGTCTATAAATGAGTGATGTGGCACACTCTTGGCCACCCATTTTATTATAAAATGTTGGGTTTTTAGGTTAATCCCAAGATCATTTAAGCATAGAAATATAATGAATACGCAAAGAAGAGTGGCAGAAACACACTTATATTGAACCGCTTTTGGATACGAAGATCAACACAAAATTTCTCCTTGCTTGATGCTTTCGGCCAAGGCAAGATTTTGTTGATGAAGATGAACAAGCTCCAAGCTTCCAAAGGATTCCAAGCTCTAAGTTCGGTTTCCCTATCATCTTGTATTGATCCTTGAAGTGTGCTAACAAATGAGGAAGAAAAACAATTTCTCTTTCACCTTGGAGATGCTCACGTCAATGAGAAGAGAGGGAGAGAGTTTTTGCTATTTTATGTTTTGTTTTCTCAAAACAATAATAGAAAATCCTTTACCAAAATATTTGGTATATCTTTCAAAAGTCAACCAAAATTTTGGCTCCAAAATTCCATTAAATGCCCACACCAACTTCTATCATGAATAGTGACTGCATGTCACTCACCAAAAAGGTGACTTGACATCTATCACTAAAGTGACAAGTGATGTGACTCGCAATGTGACTTGTGGGCCGTACTTGATTCGAAATCGAAATGGCCTCGCAAACACATTTCGGGCTTGGTTTCGTTAATTTCGAATTAACGAATTTTCCGTTGCATCGTAATTAAATCAAATTAAATTAAATAATCATGCTTAGCAAAATTAATATTCACATCACTTGCGAATTAATTCTAAATCAATTCGTTAGCCCGAATTAAAATCTGATTTTAATTCCGCGTCGAAATCTAATTTCGTTTAATATATCGAATATATTATTTTATCGATTAATTCCAAATTAATCGTTTCTCTCTATTCAAATAGTACTTTATCCTAGATAAAGTCTCTTCGCTATTAATCCCAGATTAATAAAGTTCGAATCATACGTCATCGGTGAATCTTCGGGAAGCGACCCAAGAGATCCCTGGATATATTGGCAGTAAATCCGGTCGTCGGACTATCCGAATACGTACGTACCTCGTACTACGTTCTTATCGATTTACGAGACAATGTTGGCTTCTAGCAAAGCGCCATGCCTACCCAATTCTCTATAAATATTCTTAATAGAATATATAATCTATGTCAGGTGTAGTATACGTAGTATTTCATATTCCGATCCAGTATCGGATGTCACATGCAAGGCCTGGGGCTGGAATAGTGTCTGCCCCGTACGAAGCATATATCGGATCACTAGCAACTAGTCTATTTATTATCGGATAATCATGACCTAGTCATATTATCCCGATGGTTGCAACCCTTTAGAGAACCAGTTCTGTATCCCTGCGTGACCATCATCTCCATATGACTGAAGTGATACTTCCGTCTTGACATCACACCCAATACACTATGATTCTCAATAAACCTAGAAGAGGCGTACACAAAACCTGTTAAAGTCCTGGACGACCAAAACCAAAGCGTATTGATTGTCGCAAGTACTAGCGATGCAAGTCTCAGGTTAAGACCAAATACACCTACCCTGATGCGGACTCCCATTGACACATAGTCATACTACCAATGGGATTCTAAGGGGTCTATCCAGAGCGAAGCTGTTTCCGTACCATCGGTAAACACAACCTCCTACCACACTTGCATAAGTATCCAATACTTAAATATATGAGAACTATGCTGTTACGCTTCCATAACACGCACAAGTACGATACTAGTCTATTCTGCATTATCAATGTCCAGTCTCGATAATACTACGACTAGGGATTTTTAATGATTAAACCGTCGTGGATTGATACTGTCTCATATCATCTCAATCTGGAACTAATCATAAGGACTTTCATCATTCACATATTTAAGTAATCTAATTACGAAATGATAAAAGGCAATTTCCTTTGCTACATAATTAATTTGTACAAAAACACAATGTCTTTTACAAATAGTGATGTTATGGGTCATAACTGTCCAACATAAAAATCATCCACCTTCTTCTATAAATAGACTACAATTCATTCACCTCTTTTAGAAGGCCAAAATTGTGAGTCTTGATGGCAAAGAAGCTCTTCAATTTTCTTTATTTCTCATGAAAATGTTTGAAAGGAAAAGTGATGAAATTTCAAGATCTCTTGGTCAAGTAAGCTTCTTTTTGTTCTCTCTTCTTCTTAATTTGGAACATGGGCATCTATTCTCCATTTACTTGGGGCTTTGTTGATTAAGAAGGTTGGGTAAGAAATCGAGTCATAAGGCATGTTTATGAAGTTGTTTAGAATGAATTATGCCAAAGTGTGGTGGAAATAAAGCTATGATGAAAAATGTATATGAGGGTCGAATTTATTAGCTTGTGGAAGAAATATTTTTTGATGCTTTATTGGTAATTTGTTGGGGTTCATGCACTAGGAGATAATATAACATGGATTAATGTATTTGAGAGTTGATAACTCAATAGATAAATGTTAGAGCCATTGTTCAATTTTTATATATGGATGAATTTGGAAATTATATTTGGTGATGGTTGGGGATTGAGAATGGACCTTGTATATGGATATTGAAGTTTAAAGGATTGTATATGTGGATGTTTGTGTGAAGGTGGGGATTACATTGAGCATGGTTAGCGTAAGATTGGAAATTGGCCATGATTTTGGTCCAGCATCGTGACACAAGAGACTATGCGTCGCAACGCGTATTGAAGAGTTGCCCTCTGGTTTCATTTTATCGAGTTCGCATCACAACGCCAACAAGTTTGCGTCATGATGCAGATTCAAAATGATCACTAGCCATTTCTGGTTTGAGCGCATCGCGATGCCAAAGTTCTTACGTCGCGATGTGAGGTTAATTTTCAGAATCAATTTAGTCATTACAAATTTATCCTAGAATGTTATAGACCATCCCATGAGTCTCGTATCAGCTGGTACACATGCATTGTGTCATGCCACAAACATAATATGTCATATAGTGATAAAAATCTTGAATACATATCATGCAATTTAAATTCTGACCAAGTTTCTCAACTATAAATGATTGGCAGGAAATGCAATCTGCTTCGATTAAAGGAAGTAGTGACGACCAGACTCAAAAACAGTGAGTGGACACTTTTTTTTCTTAAGTTGATCTTCATTTTATTACTATTTTTGATATTAGACATATTTTTTCACTTTTAGGACGCTAGTTAATTTTATTATCAGTTATATTTTACTTAGCATGATTTGAGAAATGATTGAGAAAAGAAATGTTTTCAAGATATTAGATTTATGATTTTTCGAGGCATGGGGAATCAATTATAGAATTGACGGACAACACATGTGCACATGTAGAGGACTGAGGGGACGGCGATACGTAACGCCCCCAGATCCTAGATTACTACTAGGGATGACAGATGCCCCTAGATCCTAGTTTCAGAGCCTGAAGGGTATCATAGATCTACAACCCCAATTCTAGTTCAGTGGCATGGGGGACGACGATACGTAACGCCCCAAGAACACTAGTTTCAGGGACAGTAGTGGCATACTTTCGGGGACGGCGATACGTAACACCCAAAGTCATGGATTTGCACTCCTGGCTCTAGTTAGGCGTATGAGAGGACGGTGATACGTAACACCCCTATATGTCAAGTTTTTCAGAGAGAGTTTTCAGAATTAGAAATCAGTTTTCAGAGATAGTATTCAGAAACTTGTATATTAGAAAAGTTTTCAGAACAGATTTCAGAAAGGATTTTAGAAAGGCAAGTTTTTCAGAAAACATCAGTTTTATAAGAAACATTCAGAAATAGAAGTTTTTCAGAAAAAGTTCAGAAGAGATTTTCATAAAGAAGCCCATATTTTTCTGACAGAAAAAGAGTTTTTGGTAAAAAGCCATTTCTTGAATTTTTGGTTTTAGATACAAATATTTTTGTAACAGTGTATCAGTTTTTATCAACTCACTTAGATCGTATGACGGTCTAACCCCTATCCCAGTGTTTTATTTTACCGGAACCTAGAGGATGAGCTCGGAAGGATTTGATACTGATGGCAGTCACTAGAAGGTTTGTGTCCACCAAGTCAAATCAGAATAGGAGTTCAGTCAGAATCGTTGTATAGTCTTGTATTATACATGTTATGTAGTAAAGTTTGTATGTATAAAGAGTTATCATGTTATGAAGTTAAATCATGGAGGAAGCAGTCTTGAGTATGTATAAATTTGCATTAAAGTTCCCTGCATGTTATTTTTTGGGCATCAGTTCCATGCATGAGTCATAATTGTGTTAGAGTTTCAGTAAAGGTCATAATTAGGAAATCAGAGGCTTAGGAGGATGGATTAGCCTATTCCTTGCTGGTGGTGTCCCCAGACCAGAGATATTACACAGATTAATCACAAAGACAATAATTTAAGTGGTTTGACGGAGAATGGCTCCAACCTACGTCCACGGGAGAAAGGAGAAAATTTTATTACCGCTCGAGGTCAAGACCGACTCGAGCTAGAAGTAGGGTAGTGATCTTACAAAGAGTTTATAACACCTCGGGTCTTATACTTGTCCGTTATAATTCACTCACTTGGTCAAGTAACTGACCAGCTTTCTCTCTCTATCACTAGTATTTTATAAGCTCTTAACTATTTTACAAGTTGTAAGATGCGAAATTTTCTCCCCCTTGAATATGAATCTTCAACCCCTTTAAATAGGCTTCCAAGTTCACTATTTCATCGCCTATGATGTCAGCCCATGTCACATTTCTTGGGGCGGATGTGGAACCCTTAGAGTCAGATCGGAGCCTCGTGCAGCGAAAGTGAGCCTAACCCATGGATATCTAATATGGATGTATTTTAAAATATTTTATGTAAAACTAAATCTCGTTACGAGCCCGTAGGATAAAACAAGGACCAAAACGGAGTCCCGAAACTCCGGAACAGAGAAAATGAAGTTTCAGTGTTCATCAGCCCTCGACGCATTGCGACGCCAATCTGTGAGAGAAAATTGTGAGAGCTAAACTTCTCGTCGTTGTGATGTGGAAGGGTGAGCGTCGCGACGCTAGAAGGCCTAATGCTTAGTGTCACGACGCTGGAAGGTCAGTGTCGCGACGATTGCCAGTGTAAAATGTTGGTAGAGAGCATTTTCAACTTCAAAATAATTCTAAACATTTCCTATTTTCTCCAAATACTTCAATGCACCTAAAATCCAATTTTAGCATCAAAACCATTATCAACACATATTATACAAATAACATACATGTATTCTAAGTAAATATATGTATTTGTTTGAATCAAAACACAAACCAATTTAGAATCCCACAATGAAATGACTCATAAACAATTATAGATCACTCAAAGGTGGTCAAGTGATTCTAGAATGATAGCCATAACTCTAAGATTTAGTCTAGAGTTCCAAATTCTTATTAATTGTTTCATGTCCAACATGAACATATTTGACCCAATTATAATCATATTGTGTTGATACTTCTAAAGCATCTATACATAATTATTTAGCCTAATTTCAACTTCAAGCTATGTTATTATGTATCCAATACCTAATTCATCACTATATGTCTCATAAATGAAAACTCACTAATGAAGAACATAGCTTATAAGAATATCAAACTTACCTAGCAAGCTAGATACAAAGATCCAATATCCTTCTCCTTGTTGAAATGGTTAGAGAACTTCAAGGTTTGCAAATTTGACTGCAAGATCCAATCTTGATTCCAATGTTAGGAAGTTTCACTCCAAGATCCAATCTTCATTTCTCCTTATTGATATGTTGTAGAGATCTTCCAAAGCTTCTCTAAACACTTCTCTAACTTAGGCTAATTTCTCTAACACTTGCTTGTTTTAGCTTTCTAAGCTTGATTAATACGTTTGCTCAATCTTGCTATTTATAGCAAAACTTAGACAATTTTTAATAAATAAAAGTTCTAATCAACTTTTATGTGGGATTAATCTAATTTGTCCAAATATGTATAATTAGGTGTGACTAATCACCTTTGCCTACCATTTTGATTTAATCCAATTAAATCAAGATAATTTAATTAATGAATTAGTTACATGTCTACCACTTTGATTTAATCCAATTAAATTAAGCCAAATGCACCTATAATTACATATTTGTAATTAACAAAATATCCTCAAACAGTAAAGATATTTATGAAATTACGACAAAGCCTTTGTGTAAATTTTGGATTAATCCAATCAATCCAATTTGGCGAAAGTAAATAATCAATGTCATCCAATAACACTTAATTATCTTAATTGATTATTATAATATCGAATATTATTTATTATAAAAAATATTAGCTACCCAAGTGCTCAACAAGTACACTTCATATTGTGAGACTCTATAAGTCCAGACACGTTGGTCATATAAGCCTAGCTAATATGTACGCAATTCAGCCACCTCTGAATTCACGAAGAACACAAATGACCTTTTTGAACTATACATGTTGAGTTCATCACATATTTTTATCAATCACTCTGTCATAGGCTATCCGAGTTATGCTTAGGAAACATAGAATACATCGTCAAGTAACATCAGTCCACACCCAAGGAACATCTAGAGGCCATACCATGAAAGGTTTCTGACATACATGGCATCTAAGTGTGGAGGATCTCACACACAATCAATGCTATCCTATAGTCAAAGGATCACATATGCTACTCGACTATAGGAGATTTTTATTGACAGTGGTGTGTACTTCCAACTATTAGAAATCACCTATGAGTCATTCAATATCCGGTCCAACGAATACCCACATGTCTATATGAGCTTCCAAAGCTCATGGTACATCGGGTTAAAAAATTGGAACTCCAATTCCAATATAAGACATGTGCTAGTCTTAAAAGTTATAGGAATTTGACCGTATTCCAAAACCAACGACTATGAATATTTACTTTAAGAATAGTTTATAATAGTAAAACTATCATAATGTCGGACCACCCAGTGTCTAATATTACTACAAGAATATTCTAAGATCGATGTGATTCTTAGAAAATTTATACATCAATCTAATATGCATAATGAAATTATCATTGTTGACGGGTGATTTTCGTCCCAGTGGTAGTTTCGAGATAACTCTCCCGAGATAATCCTCATTCAACCTTGAATTTGTTTGGTTATGGGAGACCAAAAGTAAATATAGCAAAAGATGAAGAAAACATAAAATCGATAAAGAGAGTTTTAACGTGGTTCGGCGGAGCAAGTCCAACCTACGTCCACGGGTACAAAATGAGGTGTTGTTTTTATTACTAAACTGAGCTCGGCCGACCAGTTTTCAAACGTGATCTAAGGAAATCCGAGATGGTTGTTCTCTTTGTATTGTTTTTTACAAGTATTGCTAAAATGAAAATTTTCCCAACCCTTACAAATGAGATCAACCTTCCCTTATATACTAATGAATACATGACATTGTTCCCAAATCTTTATGATGTCAATGTTGTAGATTTCTGGTGATTTCACAAGCTCTCTGCCTCAACTGCCTTGCTGAAAGCCGAACCTGCCATCTGATTTCCTGTCACATCACGCCGTAATGTACACTTCCATACTTTATCATTAATGATGACAGCCTGTAAAGGTCTTTTGTATGAAAATACATGTTTAAGGAGTAAAGTTAGAGTAGTCCTGTTCATTGGCCGGGCTTCAAGAGGTCATTTGTTTGATCTTCCAATTTGTAAGAGATAATACCGGCCTGACCCATAGTGTCCGAGCTGTCCCTCATGATTCAGTGGGTGAAACATAACTGAAACGAGCTTCCGGGCTAATATGGTCGGTCTTGGCTCCGAAGTCACTGGCCTCTGAAAAATCACGTCATGTTATATCCTCGGGTCGGCCAGATCTGAGAGACTATGTCCGGACTCTCAACCTGGTTGAGGCACAACCCAAACCCTCCGAATTATTCAAATTCCTTAGTCAAGGAAATCACCATCAACATCTATCCCCCAGTTCTCGGTTTTGACGAGTGTAGCGAGTTGGTACCGGGAACTACAAAGTGAGAAGTGTACTGATCAACCAGTTAGTGATCGGCTCCGGCGTATTCATGTTCTTGGTCCCTGAGGATTCTGATGCCTAACCAATGGGGAGATGCTCCGACCCATGACTGATGATAAGCCTCTCGGTGGGACGTAACCCGAACCTAAGCTAGTTGAATAAATAGCCTCGGCGGAACGTATCCAGCCCCGAGCCGGTGGAACAAGATAGCCTCGGTAGAACGAATCCAGCCCCGAGCTGGTGGACAAGATAGCCTCGGCGGAACGAATCCAGCCCCGAGCTGGTGGTGGAACAAGATTGCCTCAGCGGAACGAATCCAGCCACGAGCTAGTGGAACAAGATAGCCTCGGCGGAACGAATCCAGCCCGGAGCTGTGGAACAAGATAGCCTCGGTGGAATGAATCCAGCCCCGAGCTAGTGGAACAAGATAGCCTCGACGGAACGAATCCAGCCCCGAGCTGGTGGAACATATGAGACTTAATCACGATGGAATAATTTCAACCTCTGAGGCTCCGCGAATCCCGGCGCAGGCGTCCCCTTGCTAGACATCATCAAAAAAAAAGTGGAACAAGACAAGGTTAGCACAATGGAGGTGACTTAACACATACTCCACACAGACCCGAAAATATAACAAATTAGGTGCCCCGAGGTAGCGTCCTGCTTGGTGCCTCCCAAAACATAATTATGAAACTTACAATTTAGCGTTCCGACTAGCCGGGCTACGGATCGGTGAACAGCCGAGACCCTGAGGGAAGAAACCTCCTCATGCTAGGGGGCTCTGGAGCCTGCAAGCATTATGATGGTAGAAACCTCCCCATGCCATGCTTCTCCTGATCCGAGGCGGTTAGGCAGATACCCCACGGGGGAAGAATACTCCCCATGTACGCCATCCACTGGGTGTTTCTCAACGGGACTCATCAGCCAACTCACAGGGGAAGAAACCTCACTGCGTCCAATTTACCCGAGACCACAATGGTCATTGAGGCCATTCGGCCTTCCCCATGCCATGTGATTCGATGGTTCTTAACGGGATTCACCAGGCGACTCACAGGGGAAGAAACCTCCATGGGTCTGGTTTACCCGAGCTATTCCTCAAAGATGCGAGTCATGGGGTAGTAACGGCCTGACCTCGGGGGTTTGATAATGACACCAGGGATTGGCGTGTCGTGAGGGGTTCGCGTGTTTCCCACATGTACACCATCCCTTGATGCGTTCTGGATCCTCAAAGGTGAAAGGAGCCAGGTCGGAACATTTCCACCTGGGGGTATGATAATGACACCCAGGATTGGCTTGCCGCGGGTTTGGTGTCCTTCCTAGCTGCCGATCACCCCTTCACATCGAGCAAATCCCAAGAATATTGAACATAGCTTTCGCATTCAATTAATAAACAAGTAAAATGGACAAGTTTCTTAATTCAAAAAAGAAAGTTTTATTCATATTTAAGGGACTTGCTACCTTTCTTACAACTCTTTGTGGGTCATTTGAACAGAGGCTTTTACAATCATTTATGGTTCTTATCTTGGAGTCTGACACATCTTCTAGTCCGAGCTTCTTCAGATCCTTCTGGTCTATAGTTGATTTTGAAGTTTCAGACGATGCTAACAGGGTCCCTTCATGCCGAGCGCTCCATTAGCATATCTAGACAATTCCGGAGCTCGGTCGAGAACCCTTCCCATGGTCTTTGGTGACCTCCCATGAGATTTTTCTCATTTCCTCTCATTTGGGGAGGCCACTGCGCTGAATGGAGAGGCCCTAATAGATGTCGACCGAGTTCCTTAGCTGATCCTTCAACACTACCTCCCTTTTGAAACTGAAGACCTGGCAGGCCGAACAAGTGTAGCACCTTCTCTAGGAGGAGCTTGTTCAGCTATGGCCGGCAAAAGTCACCCATTTTAGATGTTACATTTCATTCAACAACTCAGTCCTAATGGGTGATCATTGCCCATCCTTTTTACATTCCATTCTACAACTCAAAAGGGGGAGCTGCTGCTGCCCTAACTCTTGATGCGTTCTTCCCCCATCTTTCCCATGGTAGTCAATCTTCCATCCTCTTGTGAACCATTTTCTCTTTCCGTTCTGACCAGCTTCTTCCCATTCCCTTTCCTTTTCATCCAGTCTTCCTTTCACTTTCCCAAACCACTCTGCTGTTGAACTCTCTAATGACCCATGGCTTCCGTCTTCTACCATCGTCTCACTACGCAAGTTTCTTTTTGTTATATCCCCACATACGGCGCCAACTATTGACGGGTGATTTTCATCACATGGGCAGTTTCGAGATAACCCTCCAGAGACAATCCTCCTTCAACCTTGAATTTATTTGGTTATGGGAGACCAAAAGCAAATATAGCAAAAGATGAAGAGAACACAAAATCGACAAAGAGAGTTTTAACGTGGTTTGGCGGAGCAAGTCCAACCTACTTTCATCACAAGATTGACAAGTGATGTGAGTTATGGGTCCTACCCAAATTTGAATTCCAAATTCAAGTTGACTTACACAACACACTTTGGGTCTGGTTCGTTTAATCTGACTAAACGAATTTTCCGTCGCTAAAGAATTATATCCAATTTAATTAAATAATAATGCCTCACAAAATTATTACGAGAGTTGCTTACGAATTAATTCCAAATTAATTCATTCGCTTGAAACAAATTCCAATTTTAATTTTGTATTGAAATCCAATTTCAATTAATATATCTGATATATTATTTAGCCCAAATAAATAAATTAAATAGTAAAATCCAATTTAACTATTAAATTTGTTTTGCCGATTAATTCCAAATTAATCGCGTTCTCTCTTCTAGTCGAATTAATCCCAGATTAATTCTTGACGTAATTAATCCCAGATTAATTTTCTCTCTCATAATTAATCCCATATTAATTCTGTTCGAGTCAAATGTCATCGGTGAATCTTTGGGAAGCGACCCAAGAGATCTCTGGATATGTTGGCAGCAAATTCGGTTGTCGGACTATCCGACATGTGCGTACCGCGTACCACGTTCTCACCAATTTACAAGACATGATTGGCTTCTAGCAAAGCACCATGCCTACCCAATTCTCCAGAAATATATTCAACACAGAATATATATAATCTGTATCAGGCGTATTAAAAAATGTATTGCGTAATATGATCCAGTATCGGATGTCACATGCTAGGCCTAGGGCTGGAATTGTGTCTGCCCCATAAGAAGCATATATCGGATCACTAGCAACTACTCTCTGTAATCGGATAATCATGACCTAGTCATACTATCCTGATAGCTATAGCATTTAAGAGTACTAGTTATGTATCCCTGCGTGATCATCATCTCCATATGACTGAAGTGATACTTCCATCTTGACATCACACTCAATACACTACGATTCTCAGTATACCCAGGTCTGAGATGCGATGCAAGTCTCAGGTTAAGACTACATACACCTACCCTGATTCGAATTCCCATAGACACATAGTCATAATACCAATGGGACTCCAAGGGGTCTATCCAGAGCGATGTTATTCCCGATCCAACGGCTAACAGAACCTCTTATCACACTTGATAATACTATGTCGTTAAGCTTCCATAACACGCACAAGTGTAATATTAACCTATTCTGCATTATCGATGTCCAGTCTTGATAATACTACGACTAGGGATATTTAATGATTAAACCTTTTTTGGATTAATACTGTCTCATTTCTTATTAATATGGTACTAATCATATGGACTTTTATCATTTATATATCCAAGTAATCCAATTACAAAATGATAAAAGAGCAATTTCCTTTGTCACATAGTTAATTTGTACAAAGAACACCATGTGTTTTACAAATAGTGATGCTATGGGTCATAATTGTCCAACAATCTCCCACTTGGCCTATAGCCAATCACTCAAGTATCCAACACATGAACTATGTACGGGTCGCTCATACTTATGCGGAGATATCGCTTTCGTCAGCGGATATCCAAGGTTATCATCTGAAACGATCTTGTCGATCTTGACATCGCCACGATGTGTGATCTTACGAATCAGATGAAACCGTCGAAGTACATACTTGGATCATTGATGAGACCATAATTCCTTAGCCTGTGTTGTAGCCTAGCTCAACTGCTAACAGAACTACTCCTAATCTAATTAGGAATTTTATACATCCAAAATGCTTCTTTTATTGCCTCAGCCGCAACAATGTATTCTGCTTTTATTGTTGAATCGACAATAATATCTTGCTTGGAAGATTTACAGCTCAATGTTCCGTTGTTCAAACAAAATTTGTACCCTTATTACGACTTACAGTCGTCTTTATCGGTTTGAAAACTTGAAACAGTGAACCGAGTCACCTCAAGTTCTCCATCTCCATAAATTAAGAAAGCATCCTTAGTTCATCTAAGATATTAAAGGATTTTCTTAACATCAATCCATTGACCATCACCTAGATCGACCTGATTGTGACTACATATGCTCAAAGCGTATGAGACACCAGGTCGCGTACATGTTATGGCATACATGATCGATTTGACTGCTTATGCGAACGGGATCCGATCCATTGAATCTCTCTCATATTTAGTTTTAGGACACATGTCCTTAGATAGAGAGACGCCGTGTGACACTGGAAGCAGCCCATTCTGGGCTGATCCATGTTGAATCTCTTCAACACTTTGTCAATGTACGAATTCTCGGAGAGTGCCAACAACTTTTAGATCTATCCCAGTAGATGTTTATTCTTAGAATAAAGGTTGCCTCTCCCAAGTATTTCTATGGAGAATTTTAATGAAAGCCAAGCTTTCACCGATTTTAGTATGAGAGTGTCATTGCTAAGAAGCAATACATCATCAACGTATAGGACAATCAATGTCAGTGTGCTCCCACTAAACTTCTTATATACACAAGAATCATCATCGTTTTGATTGAAACCATATACCATTATGATCTCATCAAAACGTTGATTCCAAGAACGCAATGCTTGCTTCAATCCATAAATGGATCGATTTAACTTGCAAACCTTGTTTGCATGTTTTGGCATGACAAACCCATCATGTTGCTTTATATAAACATCCTCCAAAAGGTTTCCATTAACGAAAGCGGTTTTGACGTCCATCTGCCATATTTCATAATCGAAATATGCAGCATTAGCAAGCATTATCCGAATGGATTTAATCATGGCAACGGGTAAAAGGTTTCATCGTAATCGACACCATGTTGATGATGATACCCTTTCGCTACAAGCCTAGCTTTATACGTTAGTATGTTGTCATCCATGTTTGTCTTCACCATGAAGACACAATTGCTACCAATAGGCACAATGCCTTCTGTTACATTAACTAGTATCCAAACTTGGTTGGTATACATGGAATCCATTTCGGACTTCATGGCACCTTGCCATAAAGCGGAGTCGATAGCTTGTATCGCTTCCTCATACGTAGCCGATTCGTATTCCTCAATAAGATTGACATCTACATGAGGTGAGATCAGAAACCCATACCTCTAAGGATGTTTTCTGACTCTCTCCGACCTACGTGGTTCTTGTGTATTAAAAGATTATGGAACAGTCTCATCCCTGATGAACTGTTCGTATTCCATTAGGGGTCGGTGTTAGGAACAATATCACTTCGATTTTCATCGAGTTCTACTTTCCTCCCACATACCACTGCATTTAGGAATTCCTCTAAGGAAAACCGCATGGAGAGCAACAGATATTTTTGTTATCTTGTGGGTTGTGGAAATTGGTTTCCCTAGGATAACCAATTACAAATAGGCACTTATCATATTTGGCTTCTAGTTTGGTACCATCCAAACGTTTAATATATGCCCAGCATCCCAAATCCTTAGGAATGAGAAACCCGGTTTCTTTCATGTCTATATTTCATATGGAGTCTGTCGAACAGAATTTGACGGAACCTTATTCAAAATAAGTATTGCACTGTTCAATGTGTATCCCGTAAAGGAAATTGATAGCTCAGTGCGACTCATCTTTAACCTTACCATGTCCAACGAAGTTCGGTTTCTCCGTTCGGACACACCATTCAATTGAGGTGTTCCGGGAGAAGTCCACTGTGAAAGTATACCATACTATTTCAAGTAATCGAGAAACTCATTGCTCAAGTATTTTCCACCACGGTCCAACCGTGATGTTTTAATACTTTGCCGGTCTATTTTTCTACTTCGTGTCAAAACTCTTTGAATTTATCAAAAGTTTCTGATTTTTGTTTCATAAGATACACATAACCATAACACGATGCAACATCCATAAAGGTTACGAAGTATTTATATCCACCTCTAGCCTAGCTAGACATGGGCCCACATACGTCACCATGAATGAGAGCTAACAGCTCGGTGGCACATACACCTTACCGCTAAAAGGCGTTTTAGGGATTTTGCCTAATAAACAAGATTCGCAGACTTCATTTGAATTGGAATCAAATCCGTCCAAGTATCCATTCTTCCAAAGAGTGGATATACGAGTCTTGTTAATACGTCTTAGATGACAATGCCACATATAAGTTTCATCCATGTTACTTAGTTTCAGCCTTTTGTTTGTCAACTTATATTTTTGAGATTCGTTTATATTCAAAATATAAAGACTATTATTAACATCTGTTGTACATAACAAAATGTTATCTTTATATATAAAACACCTATTATTCCAGAATACAAAGGTACACCCGCAACGGGTTAAACAAAATACAGAGATGATGTTCCTAGTCAAACTGGGTACAAAATAACAGTCACCTAATGTAATTATATGCCCCAAGGGCAGATACAAAACATAGGTCCCAACGGCCAAAACAACGACTCTCATCCCATTTCTGACTTGTAGGTCGATCTCAACTGAAGTCAGTATCCTGCTAATCAGCAGATCCTGCACATCAGTACATATGTATGTACCATATCCAGTATCAAAAATCCAATTTTTAAAACCAGTAGTGGATACGTTTATTACAATAACAAACAAACCTGAAGTCGAAGCCTTGCCCGCCTTCATTTCCTTCATGTCTTCCTTGTCCATACGACAATCACGCTTATAGTGACCTCGTTTTCCACAGTTTAGGCAGACATTTTGGGATATGTCATTTGTCTTCCTAGAAGACTGCGATGATTTTTCCATTGCCATTTTTCTTCACATCCCCAGAAGCCTTCGGCCAAGCCTTGGCCTTCTCGGATGTCGAAGTAAGATGCGCCTTACGCTTCTCGTCTTTTGGAAGCTCTGGCTCTGCCTCCTAGAGCATAACCATTAACTCTCCAAGGGTTTTCTCATGGTTCATTATGAACCCGCCCCAGCATTCGGGCAGAGACTGTAAGATCAAATCTATGGAAGTCTCGACCTCGTAGGTAATGCCCAACTAATCTAGTTGTTCGATGTCAGTAATCATCTACGACACCTAGTGCTCGATAGATGTACCCTCTGACATACACGAGCGAAAGAGCTTATTTTGCAATTTGTACTTCTAAGATCTAAGGTTCGATCTATGAAGATCCTTTGATTTCAACATCATGATATAAAGATCTAATCCTTAGTTCTGATGACGAAATTAAGGAGTCATTGCAGCAAGCATAACGAATTGAGCACTAAAGTTATCATCACGATGAGTCTTCCTAAGCTTATGCTATACTATTTGGTCAACTTCTGGCTCATGGCCCGAGAGGTTTCTCTATCTAATAGAGTAACTTCTCAGCTCCCAGGATTATCCTGAGATTCATTTCCCAATCTGGAAAATTGACACCGTTAAAAAAAATTTCGCCAATGATGATGTCCCTAACGCTAATCTTTCCAGCCATCTCAATTGTAATAGTCCAACTATCCAATCAATGATTTCGGGTACACTCAAAATGTAATGGTTACTATAGTCCAACTATATAACCAACTACAAATGGAGTAGTATTTTAAGTACAGTCCAACTGTTCACAGAAAACAATAAAAGATATTAGTCCAACTAATATGTATTTATAACAACGATAAGTAATTAAAATAGCGCATGTAAGCAAGTATTAAACGAAATTGAAAATTTAATACTGGCCTCCCACTATTTTTCAACGAGCCTCTAACCCTCTGTGGAGTACTCGGGAAACCCAGTTTCCTAGTGGGCTAAGATCCCGTTAAATAACATACAACCTTGACTTTGGCCAACAAGCTGTATGAAACTTAACTAGGTAGATCTCTAAGATCAATTGGATCACATCCAATTCCTAGATCCGGTAGGTTGACCTCCAAGTCCAAGATATATATCCAATATATATTTCCTAATATTTTCCTCTGAATCAACTAAGCCTTGGCTTTGGCTCAACAAGCTTAATGATTCCAGTTAAGCGCGACCCATTGACAGTGGGAAAGCTTCGTAATCCACGTCGATGAACTAGAAGTGACCTTGACTTTGGCTAACAAGTCACAACCGCCCAAGACATGCGATATAGAACAAAGCTTTCATGGTTCAAACACATCCGCGATGGACAATGGTCTTGACTTTGGCCAACAAACCAATGCCAATCTTGATCTTGAGAGAGAACCACTCAATGGAAGGAAAACGCTTAATATTTGAGTGAGGGTTTTTTGCGTAAATTGGAAACCAATTTATTATCTTTGATTAGGTCTCATCATACACCCTTAAACATGCATTCTAAAAGCATAATAAAGCGCGAATAAAATTAATAATGATATGCGAATGAATATATAACAATTTGTTCCTTGAACAAATCTATCTCATTCTTCTCTCCCGCTAGCACTTTACATACTTCTACCCAATTACATAATATATTAAAGAAACATCATTTACATTGAGGGGAATTGGTGAGAAGAGAAATACAAAGAGTATAAGAGGTGAAAGGCTGGACACGCAGGTCCAATTTAACAAATAAATACCGTACTTACAACAATTTCCAAAATTGCCCCCACCCAACTAATATTCATCTGATATACATTATTCAATAAAATACATCCAAGTATTCACACAAAGCATGCTATCAATCAACCTAATCCAATTAATTAATCTTTGATTAATGACCATCCAATGTTCATACAATGATTTGATTTGCGCGAGTCCAACTCGTTTAAGAATAAATACTCAAAGTACGTATTCTTGAATTATATCAAACTATAATTTTAAATCTAATTTAAATTGTATCCAATACTAATTCATGTTTAATTCCAAATTAAATAATTACACTTTTAAAAGTGCCTTTTAGACTTGGATTCCAAATCCAATCTTAATGGGTCTCAAAGGCCCAATTAGTATCCAATAGTATTTAATTAAAGTCCAATGGGCTTTCAATTAATTCTTTAGGCATGGGCTTTGGCCATTATGGATCAAACCCAAGATGCCAAGGCCTAAATAGGAATCACCCTATGCCAAAAATCAATTTAGGCCCATTAAGCCCAATTAAATTTTTAAAGGCTCAAAAGTCATATTTGGACTTTATGGAAATGGTTTTAGGGCCAAATGGATCCAACCCAATTGTCCAAAACTATACTTGGCCCAACCAAGCCCATTAAGCCCAATTACAACAAATTAAATTAATACACTATTCCAAATTACATATTAATCCAATTAAAGTACAATTAGTACAATTAATCAATTAATCTAATATTTCCAAAATACTAATTAATTTAACTAATCATACTTTACATTTCAATTCATGTCCAACTCAAATTGAAGCAAAACAATTCATTAAACATGCTTATAGCTCATGACAATTTGGCATAAAGTAACACTCAATTTGATTTTAATCCAATTAAATCAACATACAAGATTTATTTCATGCCATTAACACATCCAATTGTCAAATTTTCAAAATCACCATGAACATCCTAGGGGTAATTTTCGGCAATGACATAGGAATTAGGGATTTTTGATCTTATCAATTTTTCTCAATTCCAAAGATGCACAAATCTAATTCAACATCATATAAACAAAACCAAATAACCAATATAGGCATTTACAAGCTTCAAGCATAAAATCCCAAATTAAAGTATATAAACCCTAGAATCCAAATCAAGCTTAGATCTTGCTCTGATACCATTGTTACTGTCCTAGACATGCCAAGGATCTCTAAACATGATATGTGTGTGAATAAATCAAAGAAAGTTGCGGAAATACTCACTTTGATCGGATGAAGTTCAAGACTTTTTTATTTGTTGTAGAAGCTCCAAGCCCTTCTTTTGAGTTACAAACTCTTTGGTGAGTTTCCCTATCACCTTTAATTGCCTCCCAGAGTGCTAGCTTTGATGATTTTTGAAGCAAAAATCAATGGAGAGAATAGCCAATCTCACGCCCAAAATGGAAGAAAGAGAGAAGATGGTGAATATTGTATTTTGTTTTCTAAAAACTTAATACAAAAGTTGACTTCAAAAGTTGTGTGTGTGTTGGCAAAAGATGCCTTTAAAAGTAGCCAACTACTTCCATCACAAGATTAACAAGTGATGTGAGTTGTGGGTCCCACCTAATTTTGAATTCCAAATTCAAGTTGACTTACACAACACACTTTGGGCACGGTTCGTTTAATCCGACTAAATGAATTTTCTGTCGCTAAATAATTAAATCCAATTTAATTAAATAATAATGCCTCGTAAAATTATTACGAAGGTCGCTTACGAATTAAATGCAATTTCAATTAATATATCCGATATATTATTTAGCCCAAATAAATAAATTAAATAGTAAAATCCAATTTAACTTTTAAATTTATTTTGCCGATTAATTCCATATTAATCGCGTTCTCTCTTCTAGTTGAATTAATCCCAGATTAATTCTTGATGTAATTAATCCCAAATTAATTTTCTCTCTCATAATTAATCCCAAATTAATTTTGTTCGAGTCAAATGTCATCGGTGAATCTTTGGGAAGCGACCCAAGAGGTCCCTGGATATGTTGGAAGTAAATTCGGTTGTCGGACTATCCAACACGTGCGTACTGCGTACCACGTTCTCACCGATTTACAAGACATGGTTGGCTTCTAGCAAAGCACCGTGCCTATCCAATTCTCCAGAAATATATTAACCATGGAATATATATAATTTGTATCAGGCATAATATACAATGTATTGCGTAATACGATCCAGTATCAGATGTCACATGCTAGGCCTAGGGCTGGAATTGTCTCTGCCTTGTACGAAGCATATATCAGATCACTAGCAACTAGTCTCTGTAATTGGATAATCATGACCTAGTCATACTATCCCGATAGCTATAGTATTTAAGAATACTAGTTCTATATCTCAGCGTGATCATCATCTCCATATGACTGAAGTGATACTTCCATCTTGACATCACACCCAATACACTACGATTCTCAGTATTCTTAGAAGAGGCGTACACAGAACTTGTTAAAGCTCCGGACGACCAAAACCAAAGTATACTGATTGTCACAAGTATTAGCGATGCAAGTCTCAGGTTAAGACCACATACACCTGTTAGTGTTCCTAGAACATGCCAGGGATCTCTAAGCGTGATTCGTGTGTGAATTAATCAAAGAAAGTTGCGAAAAAACTCACATTGATCGGTTTTAGGCTTTCAAAAAATTCCTTTGGATGTAGTAGCTTGGAGCTTGAAATCGAGTTCCAAACTCTCGGGTGAGTTTCCCTATCACCTTGATTCATTCTTTTATGCGCTAGCAAGAACAAATTTTGAAAAAAATATTTCTCCTCCAAGAGAGCAAGTGTTCGGCATTTGAGAGAAAATGGGAGAGAGGATGAATAGTCCACACTTTGTTTTCCAAAAACATATATATATATATATATATATATATATATATATATATATATATATATATATATATATTATATATATTAAAGTTGACTTGGTAAGTGTGTGTAATTAAAAATCCAATTTATTGTTGCCAACAACTTCCATCAAATGGATTGACCATTGATGTGAAGTAGTGGGTCCCAACACTTTGAATTCAAAATTCAAGTTGGTTAACACAACACACTTTGGGCCCGATTTCGTTTAATCCGATTAAACGAATTTTGCGTCGCGACGTAATTAAATCTAATTTAATTAAATAATAATGCCCAGTAAAATTCTTACGGAAGTCGCTTATGAGTTAATTCCAAATTAATTCGTTCGCTAGAATTAAAATCCAATTTTAAATCCACATTGAAATCCAATTTCAATTAATATACCCGATATATTATTTTAGCCGAATTAAATAGAAAAATCCAATTTAACTATTAAATTTATTTTTCCGATTAATTCCAAATTAATCGCGTTCTCTCTTCTTCACGAATTAATCCTAGATTAATTCTTGACGCAATTAATCCCAGATTAATTTTCTCTCTGTTAATTAATCCCAGATTAATTCTTGCGTAATTAATCCCAGATTAATTTTCTCTCTCTTAATTAATCCCATATTAATTCTGTTCGAGTCAAATCTCATCGGTGAATCTTTGGGAAACGACCCAAGAGATCCCTGGATATGTTGGCAGTAAATACGGTCATCGAATTATCCGAATACGTGCGTACCTTGTACCACATTCTTAACGATTTACAAGACATGGTCGGCTTCTAGCAAAGCACCGTGCCTACCAAATTCTCAAGAAATATTCAACGAATAATATGTAATCTTTATCAAGCGTAGTATACAGTGTATTGCGTATTACGATCCAGTATCGGATGTCACATGCTAGGCCTGGGGCTGAAATTGTGTCTGCCCCGTACGAAGCATATATCGGATCACTGGCAACTAGTCTCTATAATCGGATAATCATGACCTAGTCATATTATCCCGATGACTGCAGTACTTAAGAGTGCTAGTTCTGTATCCTACATGATCATCATCATCATATGACTGAAGTGATACTTCCATCTTGACATCACACCCAATACCCTACGATTCCCAGTAAACCCAGAAGAGGCGTAAATAGAACCTGTTAAAGCCCCAGATGACCAAAACTAAAGTATACTGATTGTCGCAAGTATTAGCGATGCAAGTCTCAGGTTAAGACCAAATACACCTACCCTGATTCAGATTCACATAAAAACATAGTCATACTACCAATGAGATTTCGATGGGTCTATCCAGAGCGAAGCTGTTCCCATACCATCGGCAAACATAACCTCCTATTACACTTGCATGAGTATCCAATACCCAAATATATGAAAACTATGACGTTAAGCTTCCATAACGCGCACAAGTGTAATACTAGCTTATTCTGCATTATCGATGTCCAGTCTCGATAATACTACGACTAGAGATATTTAATGATTAAACCTTTCGTGGATTAATAATGTCTCATATCTTATTAATATGGTACTAATCATATGGACTTTTATCATTTATATATCTAAGTAATCCAATTACAAAATGATAAAAGAGCAATTTCCTTTGTCACATAGTTAATTTTGTACAAGAACACCATGTCCTTTACAAAATAGTGATGCTATGGGTCATAATTGTCCTAAAATATCCTACTTGGTCTATAGTCAATCTCTCAAGTGTCTAACACCCGAACTATGTACGGGTCGCTCATGCTTATGCTGAGATATCGCTTTTGCCAGCGGATATGCAAGATTTTCATCTGAAATGATTTATTCGATCATCACATAGCCACGATGTATGATCTCACGAATCAGATAAAACCATCGAAGTACATACTTGGATCATTGATGAGACCGTAATTCTTTAGCCTATGTTGTAGCCCAGCTCAGCTGCTAACAGAACTACTCCTAATTTAATTAGGAATTTTATAGATCCAAAATGCTTCTTCTGCTGCCTCAGCTGCAACAATATATTCTTCTTTTACTGTTGAATCGGCAACAACATCTTGCTAGGAAGATTTCCAGCTCACTGTTCCGTTCTTCAAACAAAATTACGTACCCTGATTGCGACTTAAAGTCGTCTTTATCGGTTTGGAAACTTGCAATGGTGAACCTAGTCACTTCAAGTTCTTCTTCTCCATGTATTAAGAATGCATCATTTGTTCGTCTAAGATACTAAAGGATGTTCTTAACATCAATCCGGTGACCATCACCTGGATCGGTCTGATTGTGACTCCACATGCTCAAAGCATATGAGACACCAGTACGTGTATATATCTTTCAATGTATGGGTTCTCGGAGAGTGCCAACACTTTTATATCCATCCCAGTAGATCCTTATTCCTAGAATAAAGGTTGCCTCTCCCAAGTATTTCATGGAAAATTTTAACGAAAGCCAAGCTTTCACCGATTTTAATATAAGAATGTCATTGCTAAGAAGCAATACATCATCAACGAGTAGAACAATCATTGTCAGTGCGCTCCCACTAACCTTCTTATACACACAAGAATCATCATCATTTTGAATGAAATCATATAACATTATGATCTCATCTAAACGTTTGTTCCAAGAACATTATGCTTGCTACAATCCATAAATGGATTGAGTTAACTTACAAACCTTGTTTGCATGCTTCGGCACGACAAAACCGTCAGGATGTTGTAAAAATCCTCCAAAAAGTTTCCGTTAAGGAAAGTGGTTTTGACATCCATTCGCCATATTTCATAATCGAAATATGTAGCTTTAGCAAGCATTGTTTGAAAGGTTTCGTCGTAATCGACACCATGTTGATGACGATACCCTTTCGCTACAAGCCTAGCTTTGTACGTTTGTATCTTGCCATATTCCATTTATGTCTTCACCATGAAGACCCATTTACCACCAATAGGTACAATGCCTTCTGGTGCATCAACCAGTATCCAAACTCGGTTGATATACATGGAATCCATCTCGGACTTCATGGCCTCTTGCCATAAAGCGGAGTCAATACATTGTATCATTTCCTTATACGTAGTCCATTCATCTTCCTCAATAAGATTGACATCTACATGAGGTGAGATCAGAAACCCATACCTCTTAGGTTGTTTCTTGACTCTCTCTGACCTACGCGGTTCTTGTGTATTAGAAGATTATGGTACAGATTCATCCCTGATGAACTGTTCGTGTTCCGTTAAGGGATCGGTGCCAGGAATAGTATTACTCCGATTTTCATCGAGTTCTACCTTCCTCCCACTTACAACTGCATTTAGGAATTCCTCTTAGGAAAACCGCATGGAGAGCAACAAATATTTTTTTCTCTTGTGAGTTATGGAATTGGTTTCCCTAGGATAACCAATTACAATAGGCACTTGTCCGATTTGGGTTCTAATTTGGTACCATCCAAACGTTTAACGTGCCTAGCATCCCTAAATCTTCAGGAATGAGAAACCCGGTTTCTTTCCTATCTATATTTCATATGGGGTCTATCTAACAGATTTTTACGGAACCTTATTCAAAATAAGTATTGCACTGTTCAATTCGTATCCCAAGAAGGAAATTGGTAGCTTAGAACGACTCATCATTAACCTTACCATGTCCAACAAAGTTCAATTTTTCCGTTTGGACACACCACTCAATTGAGGTGTTCCGGGAGGAGTCCACTGTGAAAAAATACCATAATCTTTCAAGTAATCAAGAAACCTATTGCACAAGTGTTTTCCATCACGGTCCAACCGTAATGTTTTAATACTTTTGCCTGTCTGTTTTTCTCTACTTCGTGTCGAAACTCTTTGAATTTATCAAATGTTTCCAACTTGTATTTCATAAGACACACATAACCATAACGCGATGCAACATCCGTACAGGTTATGAAGTATTGATATCCACATCTAGCCTAGCTAGACATGGGCCCACATATGTCACCATGAATGAGGGCTAACAGCTAAGTGGCACATACACTTTTGCCATGTAAAATGTGTTTCAGGAATTTTGCCTAATAAACAAGATTCGCAAACATCATTTGAATTAGGGTCAAATTCGTCCAAGTATCCACTATTCGAAAGTGTGGATATATGACTGTTGTCAATGTGTCCCAGACGACAATGCCAGAAATAAGTCTCATCAGATTTACTCAGTTTGAACCTTTTTGTTTGTCATGTTATATATTTGAGATTCATTTATATTCGAAATATAAATATTGTTATTCACATATAATGTGTATATCTCAATATCATCTTTATAAACAAAACACTCAGTGTTCTGGAACTTAAAGGTAAATCCGCAACAAGTTAAACTAGATGTAGAGATAATGTTTCTAGTCAAACTAGGTACATTATAACAGTTTCCTAATTTAAGTACATGCCCAAAGGGCAGTTCCAAAACTTAGGTTCACACAACCAAAACAGCGACTCTCGTCTCGTTTTTGACTCGTAAATCGATCTCATCTGAAGCCAGTCTCTTGCTAATCAGCATATCCTGCACATCAATACATATGTATATACCACATTCAGTATCAAAAATCCAATATTTTAAAACTAGTAGTGGGCATGTTTATGAAAAACATACCTGAAGTCGGAGCCTTGCCCATCTTCACTTCCTTCATATCTGCCTTGTCCATGCGGCAGTCACGATTCCAATGACCCCATTTGCCACAGTTTGGGCAGACATGTTGGGATATGTCCTTAGTCTTCCCAGAAGACTGTGATGATTTTACCTTTGCCCTTTTTCTTCACACACCCAGAGGCCTTAGGCCAAGCCTTGGCCTTCTGGGATGTCGAAGTAAGATGTGTCTTGCACTTCTTGCCCTTTTGGAAGCTCTGGCTCTTCCTTGAGCATAGTCATTAACTCTCCAAGAGTTTTCTCTTGGTTCATTATAAACCCGCCCTAGCAGTGGGGCTGAGACTGTAAGATCAAATCTATCGAAGTCTCAGCCTCGTAGGTATTGCCCAGCTAACCTAGTTGTTCGATGTCAGGAATCATCTGCGACACCTAGTGCTCGACAGATGTACCCTCTGACATACGCGAGCGAAAGAGCTTCTTTTGCAATTTTTAAAATATAAGGTTAGATATATAAAGATCCTTTGATTTCAACATCATGGTATAAAGATCTAATCCTTAGTTCTGACAATGAAATTAATGTGTCATTGTGGCAAGCATAACAGATTGAGCACTAAAGTTATCATCATGATGAGTCTTCCTAAGCTCATGCTCTACTATTTGCTCAACTCCGGGCTCAGGCCCGAGAGGTTTCTCTATCTAATAGAGTAACTTCTCAACTCCCAGGACTATCCTGAGATTCATTTCCCAATCTGGAAAATTTACACCGTTAAAGACATTTTCACCCAAGATTATGTCCCTTAACGCTAATCTTTCAGTCATCTTGATTGCTATAGTCTAACTATCCAATCAACGATTTCGGGTATACTAAAAATGTAATGGTTCTTATAGTCCAACTATATAACCAACTACAAATGGAGTATTGTCATGTACAATCTAACTGTTCAATGAAAGCAATATTAAATATTAGTCCAACTAATATATTTATAACAACGATAAATTAAAATAAAAGAGCGCGTATTGGCAAGTATTTAAACAAAATTGCAAATTTAATACTAGCCTCCCACTATTTTTCGGCGAGCCTCTAACCCTTTGTGGAGTACTCGGGAAACCTAGTTTCCTAGTGGTCTAGAATCCCGTTAAATAACACACAACCTTGACTTTGGCCAACAAGTTGTATGAAACTTAACTAGGTAGATCTCTAAGATCAATTGGATCCCATCCAATTCCTAGATCCAGTAGCTGGACCTCCAAGTCTGAAACATATATCCAATATATGTAAATATATCCAATATATTTCCTAACCTTTTCCTCTGAATCAACTAAGCCTTGGCTTTGGCTCAACAAACTTAATGATTCTAGTTAAGCGGGACCCATTGACAGTGGGATAGCTTCGCAATCCACGTCGATAAACTATAAGTGACTTTGACTTTGGCCAACAAGTCACAACCGCCCAATACATGCGATATAGAACAAAGCTTTCGTGGTTCAAACACATCCATGATGGACATTGATCTTGACTTTGGCCAACAAACCAATGCCAATCTTGGATCTTTAGAGAGAACCACTCAATGGAAGGAAAAACGCTTAATATTTGATGAGGGTTTTTCACGTAAATTGGCAACCAATTTATTATCTTTGATTAGGTCTCATCATACACCTTTAAGCATGCATTCTAAAATCATAATAAGGCGCGAAATAAATTAATAATGATATGCAGATGAATATATAACAAACTTTGTTCCTAGAACAAATCTCTCCCTTTCTTCTCTCTTGCTAGCAATATTCTTACTTCTACCCAATTACATAACACATTAAAGAAACCTCATTAACATTGAGGGGAATTGGTGAGAAGAGAAATACAAAGAGTTAAAGAGATGATATGCTGGTTACGCAGGTCCAATTTAATAAATTCTAAATTTATTCAAATAATTTCCAAAATTGCCCTCACCCTTCTAATATCCATCTGATATACATTATTGATACAATAAATCCAAGTATTCACACAAAGCATGTTATTCAATCAATATAATCCAATTAATTAATCTTTGAATTAATGACCATCCAATGTTCAAACAACAATTTCATTTGCGCGATTCCAACTCGTTTAAGAATAAATACTCAAAGTAAGTATTCTTGAATTATATCGAATTATAATTTTAAATCCAATTTAAATTGTATCTAATATTAATTCATATTTAATTCCAAATTAAATAATTACACTTTGAATAGTGCCTTTTAGACTTGGATTCCAAATCCAATCTTCATGGGTCTCAAAGGCCCAATTAGTATCAAATACTATTTCAATTAAAGTCCAATGGGCTTTCAATCAATTTTTTAGGCGTGGGCTTTGGCCATTATGGATCAAACCCATGATGCCAAGGCCCAATTAGGAATCACCCTAAGCCTTAAAATCAATTTAGGCCCAATTAAATTATTAAAGGCCCAATTAGCATATTTGGACTTTATGGAAATGGTTTTAGGCCTAATTGGATCCAACCCAATTGTCCAAAAACAAACTTCGCCCAACCAAGCCCATTAAGCCCAAATACAATAAATTAAATTAATACATCATTCCAAATTACATATTAATTCAATTAAAGTGCAATTACCATAATTAATTAATTAATCTGATATTTCCAAAACATCAATTTAATCCAATTAATCATGCCTAACATTTTAATTTATGTCCAACACAAATTAAAGCATAATCAATCCATTCCAACATGCTAGGCTCAAGGCATTGTCAAGGAATTTGTCATGCAATTTGATTTCAATCCAATTAAATCAACATTTAACATACATATTATGCCAACAACACATCCAATATGTCAAGTTTCAAAAATCACCATAAGCACATCTAGGGTTACATTCGGCAAAGGTATAGATTTTAGGGAAAATTAATTTATTCAATTTTAAACAAATCTAATGATGCACAAATCCAATTCAACATCATATAAACTCAACCAAACAATCAATTTAGGCAAAATCAAGCTCCAAGCATAAAATCCCCAAATTAAAGTCTAAGAACCATAGAATCAAATCATGCTTAGATCTCGCTCTGATACCATTGTTAGTGTTCCTAGAACATGTCAAGGATCTCTAAGCGTGATTCGTGTGTGAATTAATCAAAGAAAGTTGGGGAAAAACTCACCTTGATCACTTTTAGGCTTTCAAAATATTCCTTTAGATGTAGTAGCTCAGAGTTTGAAATCGAGTTCCAAACTCTCGGGTGAGTTTTCCTATCACATTGATTCACTCCTTTATGTGCTAGCAAGAACAAATTATGAAAAAAAAATTCTCCTCCAAGAGAGCAAGTGTTCGGCATTTGAGAGAAAATGGGAGAGATGATGAATAGTCCACACTTTGTTTTCCAAAAACAAACATATATATATATATATTAAAGTTGACTTGGTAAGTGTATGTAATTAAAAATCCAATTTATTGTTTCCAACAACTTCCATCAAATGGATTGACCATTGATGTGAAGTAGCGGGTCCCAACACTTTGAATACAAAATTCAAGTTGGTTCAGACAACACAATTTGGGCCCGATTTCATTTAATCCGATTAAACGAATTTTGTGTCGCGACATAATTAAATCTAATTTAATTAAATAATAATTCCCATCAAAATTATTACGGAAGTCGCTTACGAGTTAATTCCAAATTAATTCGTTCGCTAGAATTAAAATCCAAATTTAATTCCACATTGAAATCTAACTTCAATTAATATATCCGATATATTATTTTAGACCTATTAAATAAATTAAATAGAAAAATCAAATTTAACTATTAAATTTATTTTGCCGATTAATTGCAAATTAATCGAGTTCTCTCTTCTTCACGAATTAATCCCATATTAATTATTGACGCAATTAATCCCAGATTAATTTTTTCTCTGTTAATTAATCCCAGATTAATTCTTGCCGTAATTAATCCCAGATTAATTTCCTCTCTCATAATTAATCCCAGATTAATTCTGTTCGAGTCAATTATCATTGGTGAATCTTTGGGAAACAACCCAAGAGATCCCTGGATATGTTGGCAGTAAATACAGTCATCGAACTATCCGAATACGTGCATACCCTATACCACATTCTTACCGATTTACAAGACATGGTTGGCTTCTAGCAAAGCACCGTGACAACCCAATTCTCCAGAAATATTCAACGAAGAATATGTAATCTTTATCAAGCGTAGTATACAGTGTATTGTGTATTACGATCCAATATCGGATGTCACATGCTAGGCCTAGGGCTGGAATTGTGTCTGCCCCGTACGAAGCATATATCGGATCACTGGAAACTAGTCTCTATAATCGGATAATCATGACCTAGTCATATTATCCCAATGACTGCAGTTCTTAAGAGTGCTAGTTCCGTATCCTACATGATCATCTTCTCCATATGACTGAAGTGATACTTCTATCTTGACATCACACCCAATACACTACGATTCTCAGTAAACCCAGAAGAGGTGTACACATAACCTGTTAAAGCTCCGGATGACCAAAACTAAAGTCTACTAATTGTCGCAAGTATTAGCGATGCTAGTCCCAGGTCAAGACCAAATACAGCTACCCTGATTCGGATTCTCATAGACACATAGTCATACTACCAATGGGATTCTGAGGGGTCTATCCAGAGTGAAGTTGTTCCCGTACCATCGGCAAACAGAACCTCCTATTACACTTGCTTGAGTTTCCAATCCCCAAATATATGAGAACTATACCGTTAAGCTTCCATAACGTGCACACGTGTAATATTAGCCTATTTCACATTATCGATGTCCAGTCTCGATAATACTACGACTAGAGATATTTAATGATTAAACCTTTCGTGGATTAATATTGTCTCATATCTTATTAATCCAGTACTAATCATATGGACTTTTATAATTTATATATCCAAGTAATCCAATTATAAAATGATAGAAGAGTAATTTCCTTTGTCACATAGTTAATTTGTACAAAGAACACCATGTCTTTTTCAAATAGTGATGCTATGGGTCATAATTGTCCAACAATATCCTGTCACATCACTACGTAATGTACACTGCCATACTTTATCATAATGATGACATCCTGTAAAGGTCTTTTGTATGAAAATACATGTTTAAGGATTAAATTCAGAGTAGTCATGTTCATAGGCCGGGCTTCAAGAGGCCAATCGTTTGATCTACCGATGTTTAAGAGATAATATCGGCCTGACCCTAAGTGTCTGAGCTGTCCCTCATGATTCAGAGGGCGAAACAGAACTGAAACGAGCTTCCGGGCTAATATGGTCTGTCTTGGTTACGAAGTCATCGGCCTCTGAAAAATCATGTCATGTTATATCATGAAGTCGGCCAGATCTAAGAGACTATGTCCGAACTCTCTTCCTAGTTGAGGCACGACCCAAACCCTCTGAATATCTGATCCTCCAAAAAAAGGAATTTTCTTCTCTTCCCTTGCCGAATTATTCAAATTCCTTAGTCAAAGAAATAACCATCAACAATCATGATTTGATTTAGTGGATATATTTGGAGGCTTATTGCATGTGTGAATTTGAATTGAATGATATTATTGTAATATCCGTTCAATTTGATCATTTGATGATATGTTGTCATTCTAGAGTGTTATGACTGTTAGGTTTGGTGCTCAGAGTGCCAATCCGGATCCTATTCATATTTTATTCATAAATACGAACAATTTATTTTTCCATAATATTATTTAATTTATGGTAGTACTTCTTGCTTTTATATACATATTCGATCTATTACGATTAGATTGAAACTAAATATGATTTAGTGATATGTATATATTAGAAAAAGACCCGATAATATATAATATAGTGCGCAGTTACAAAGTAATTTGTAATTGACATTGGGAAGTGACATTACCAGAAATATATTATCAAATAAAGTTCCTGGTCAAGATTTACTAACACGGGTCGGTTAGTAAAATCCACTAAGACTAGTACACGTCGTATATCGAGACTTGGTCCGATGGTTCATCCCAATGAAACATGAGTCTAGGGAGACTCATATAGACATGTAGGTGTTTATAGTGGAAAAACACTGAACGACTCACCAAAGATTTCTGTGGGAACACAGAAACTGGGCGACGCCGTTCCTAGGCTCGCGGCCTAGTTGGGAAGGATTACATAACATGGAGTCGCCACCCGGTGTGAACCGGGACAAAGATTTAAGGCCGCACTCACCCCTTGCAAGGGAAGACCTCAAACCGTTGGGTTCGGAATGGTCCCTTACTCATGTCACTTGTAATGAAAGGATTTATATAATAATTTAAACAAGCTGAAGTAGCACTTATTCCTAAGGGTATCATGCTTCTAAATTCACATTTGTAAAATAAAATATGCGCCTAAGTATACATGTATTTCACATATATCTTACATTTTAATTTGCATGCTTAACATATATCAAGATAACAACTAACATACAACTTTACTTACATATCACATTCAGGAAAGACACAAGCACACATATTGATCCTACAAGCACACATATGGGCATTTTTCCAAGTGGTACGTGGAATTGTAGCCCAAGTACAGACCGCACTACCGTCCATTCGGAATCGGCTACGGAATTTACGTCTGGGTTTCCATCCGATATACCGCAAGAAATAATACCCAAATGTTATCATGACACAAGCATATGAATGGTGATACATTGACACATTTACGAAAGAAAGATCAACCAATAGGCAA
>SKCR01037469.1:0-68538 GCA_019454045.1 Zanthoxylum bungeanum
GACACGTATTTGCTGGTAAGGAAGGAAGTACAATACAGGAAATGAAGTTGTCTACCACCGGAATGGATCTGTCTTGAATGGGTATTGGTGGTGCAACTTCCAGAGGTTTAGGTTCCATGTTGACTAAAGCTTCTTGGCCTTCACGCATTTCCCTTCTCAACTGTCTGATAGTTCTTTCAATTTCTGGGTCAAGCGGTCGGAGTTCAAAGCTTCTGGTTCGTCACATGTAGTGTCTGAGAACCTGAAACACAAGAAAACATAAATAATAAGCAAATAGAAAATTTGATACAAGTAAATGTATCTAACCTCAAAACTAATAATGAAAGATAAATAAGTCCCCGACAACAGCACCAAAAACTTGACCTGTGCTTTCACACGCGTATAACGCAAGCGCAGGTATCGTTCAAGTAGTATAAAAAGTATCGATCCCACGAGTACTTAATACCTAATCTATTAATTTTATGAGGTCATTTGATTACTAGTATCTAAAAGATTGATTGATTGATTTGAAATGGTGATGATTTTAAACTTAAAAACAAGTAAATAAAATTGCTCAAAATTAAATTAAATAAAATTCAATATTAAGGAACTGTCCAGGGTTGTGAATCTTTCCAATATCTTTTAAAAGATGAAGTGGTTATTTCATGTTTGTGTTATATATGGTTTACTAACCTGGAACATGAAATTATGCAAAAACCTAGATCAAATACGTATATAAAAACAAATGGTGCTACCATAAATAAGTAATATCACGGAAAAAGGAATTGTTCGTATTCATGAGTTGGACATAAATATGATCCGCATTGGCACTCCGAGCACCAACCCTATCAATTTCTCCCACTTTCTCTAGTGCCAATCCACGGTATCATATACACATCTAAATATGTATCACATACGTATGGCCCTCAAAAGCTCACCTAGAACTCAAGTGGTAGGCAACAACAAGTAGGTCCGCTATAACATATCGAGTTTGTCCAACAAACCCAAATGTTTCCCTTAACTAGCATCATTCATATTTTGTAGAACCTAAATTATACATCAATATGACTCAGATGCGACATCAATATTGTGCTACAACTATTGAGTTGTCTATGTATGTAGGGATCAAATCCAAAATACTATGCAGATAACTGCAAGCACAACACTAATATCAAACTTCCAATCTATAAGGCCATTTTGCAACTTCATAAGTTACAACTAATTCCACTTACATAGTCGAATCATTCGTGACACTCTCACTGCATCTTTTCTGACTCTTTTATGACGTATACCATGTAACATCATAATTAGACTCAAAACTAATCTGACCCTAATGGTTGCAGACTATTTTCTCCATGAATAAAAAAACTCGTTCTTAATATCTCAAAGATAACAAAGAACATGTTTCAAGGCACATCATATGGTCTATAGCATATCAAAATAATTTGTAACAATTACGATTAAATTAATGTCTTTTAGTCGTACATAATATAATATTCATTATGCCATCATCCTATGATACATAAGATTGATTATAAATTCTAATCAACTTCTCTTTTCACTAGAGAATCATCCTTTACGAAAGATGAATATAATATATAAAATACACAATAACTATCAAATAGTTATACTAACTGGCAGACAGTCATAGTAACTGTCATACAGATAGTCTTGATGTGTCCTTTATTAGATCATATATAATGTACGACTAATTAGAGTATCTCACAAGTCTCTTAGTTTTATATCATATTTAAAACTTTATATCGAATATAATCGAGACTACTCTCACTGCTTTCACGAAGAAAAAATAAGACTTAGGTAAACCTTTTATCTTATAAACATATCATTATTACCTTAATAATGATAATGTCGTTATAATATATAACACTAGAAAGAAATTTGTACGCTCCCACTGACCCTACTGTCACATATGTATTCTCTATACTTTGATAAAATCAGACAATCTGACTGATATCAAAATTAGAGAACACAAATTTCCAGAAAGCTCATCTGAGTCTACAATCGGCTCTACAAGCTAGTATACCAAACAACGATATTAGCAGAACACAAACTCTAGATCCATTCCAGAATAGACTCTTCAAAACAAAGAAATCACAATGCATCTCTTCTTCGAAGAAACCATTCAGAAAATGCCACTTTGTATTCCTAGCTAAAATACATAGTTTAATATCAACATTAACCAACAGATCCTTAATTGTTCAATTAGTGTGACTAGATAGAAGTTTCCTCAGAATCTACAATAGATTGATGAGTATAACCTTTCTCATTGTCATACTATAAATGTCAAACCTTTAATAAGCTCACTTTGCTTTTACTGCGCAAACCATTCACACACTTTAAGAATGATTCATTATGTAAAGCTCAATAAAGTTCAAAACTTGATCGTAGTAAGCTATTAACAATCTTGGATCTATGGTTTAATGCCAACTTCCAGAATCGATATCAAATATCTCTTCCACTATAAGTTATAGGACAATTTTCTTCAATAAGAAAACAACTAAACCATTAAGTATCAAATACTTCGTAAATGATTCTGACATCCTTTTGAACTTATACGAAAGATATCTTAGGGTCATTTCATCTTATTAATCATGTAGTTCCATTTTATAGTTTATCATTCTCACATTTAGCTTCAACAAGTAAAGTCTTTTTTACAATTATCAACATCCAATGTTACTTACTAAGTAATAAAACAATTTTATTAAACGGGATCATAGAAAAGATATTCTATCAAATATAATATAATATTCTATTAAATGGAATAAATGATAAACTTTTACTTGTACCTCCGAGATGCAAGTACTTTCAATTATATAACCATTATACAAAAGAAAAATTCAAATATTAAACTTTTTAATATTCGAATTTTCTACATATACATATCAAATAAGTAATTGTCGAAACTAATGGAACCTTAATTAAAAGGATGAATTAGTGTTACTAGATCATATCCCTAAGAGTATTGAAACTAATTCGGTAATACTCAATATCAAGCGAATCAAATCATATAAGACTCGATTACTCTCACTAACCAATTCCATCAAGATAGAATCGTAGAAGAATAATATTGAGTAAGAATCATATTCATTAAATAATCTTCGAACTAATTACCATAAATTCATATGTTTGATCGTATCAAAGATCTTTGAATAATTCAAAGACTCACTATGAATTTTAAAGATACAGTTTTAAAAAAATTTCAGATCGAATATTGATAAACGGTAAATATATCAATATTTACCTTCCATTTGACTTAATATTTTGTATAGTTTCTTGAGTTTTGTGAATATTTTGATGTGTTTTGTGTTATTTTGTAGATAAATAAAATAACATGACTCTCTGAAATCAATTCGGGGCCAAAACAACGAAAAACAGACAAAAAGGTCAAAACTGTAAATTTCCTACAAAAATGCACTGTGCTAAATACGCTGTCTGCTAACGTGCGCCAAAGACTGCTAAAATGTGCTAGACACGTGTCACAATCAGAGAAGTTTTACTATCATGCGCCTGCCACATGTCAACATCACATCAAATCTGCTAACGTGCACCGGACACGTGTCACCATCACATGCTGCCGACACTCATCATTGAAAATTCATCATTGCTTATGTCATGCTGACGTCAGCGTCGCGCATACCCTTACACATCGCGACGCCAAGCCAATAATTCAGATAATAATTCTACCGACGTCACGTGTGCTCATCTCTGGAAGCCACGCGCCACGTGGCACAAATCAACAGCGCGTCGCGACGCGTAAAGTTATGCGCGTCACGACGCGCGAAACCCATGGATGCCTATAAATTCAGGCCGATTTCAGTTGTAAATTCATACTTTCTTCTAAGGAATTCCTTAAGAATACTAAGAAGATTGTATCTTGTTTGTTTATTTACAGCTTTCTGTATTTAATTTTATTTATTTTAAGCAATAATACTTTCTTTTCTTTACTTTTTCAGTTATTATTTTACAGTTCAGCATGAGGAGGTAACTCCCCTTTGCTGGGGTGAAATGTCAAGCTTTTATTACTAATATTTAGATTAATCTCCCTTAATTATAATATATAAATGTTTTAAAACCTGACATAATGGGATACCGCCTTTATGGTCGGTTGGACTTAATAAAATTGATTTTAACCAGACTAAATTGGATACTGCCTTTATGGTCAGTTGGAATTAATCTTAAATCTGACTTAATCAGGATACCGCCTATATAGTCGGTTGGTAATGTAATGAAAAATTAATAAATTATAATAACGGAGATATCTAAATATAAGTAATAAAAGTGGATCATCTAACCCCCAATATTTTCTTTATTGATTTATTTACGTTTTTAATTTTCAGCATTTACTTTATGTCATTTACTTTATTTAAGCTTTTACTAGCCTTAGATATGTGTCGTAACTAAAGCCGTTACCTGAGGTTGTAATGAATTCCAATATCACCGATTTATAAGGGGTTATTTTATAGTTTGGGTAATATAAATGTTTTTTTTATTAAGTCTTAAGCTTAATGCTTCTTGTTAACTGGCCATTAATAAGATTGATGTGGTAAACTTAAAATAAACTTGACAAGGGAATTTTAGGTTTCAGCCTTAGACTTAATAGCCCACGATCTTTCTTGATGATAGATAACCCTTTAATAAATTTCCTTACATGATAGACATATACTTGTCGGGCGGGGGTAGCCACAATTGGAACTTAATCTTAATGAATTCAGGTAACTTGGTTAACATAGACATATGATTAATTGGGTTATACTGGGTATTTGCATCTGACCATCGACAGAGGCTTTTGCATAATTTCATGTTCCAGGTTAGTAAACCAATATATTACACAAACATGAGATAACCACTTCATCTTTAAAAGATATTGGAAGGATTCACAACCCTAGATAGTTTAATAATATTGATTTTACCTTTAATTCACTTTCGCGCTATTTTATTTACTTGTTTTAGTTTAAAGTCACCATCCAATCAAACAACAAATCTATTAGATACTTGTAAACATTTGGCTTCATAAATTAATAGCTTAGGTATTAAGTCCTCGTGGGATCATTATATTTTATACTACTTGAACGATACGTGCGCTTGCGTTATACGTGTGTGATCACGTCGTTCAAGTTTTTGGCACCGTTGCATGGGACTTATTTATCTTTCACTATTAGTTTTGGGGTTAGATACCGTTACTTGTATCTAATTTATTTTTACTTATTATTTTTGTTTTCTTGTGTTTCAGGTTCTCAGACACTATATGAGAAGAACCAGAAGCTTTGAAATCCGTTCGCTTGACCCAGAAATTGAAAGAACCATCAGACAGTTGAGAAGTGAAAGACGAGAGGCCAAGAAACACTGATCAACATGGAACCTGAACCTTTGGAAGTTGCAGCACCAATTCCCATTCGAGACATAACTATTCCGGTGGTTGACGGCTTCATTTCCTGTATTGTACTTCATCTCTTACCAGCAAATGCATGTGACAACATCAAAACATGCATTCAGATGATACAACAATCAGTTTAATTTGGGGGAATGCAACTGAAGATCCTAAAGCCCACATCAGCAACTTCTTGGAAGTTTGCGACACTTTCAATTACAACCGAGCAACTGAAGAAGCAATGAGACTGCGTATTTTTCCATATTCTTTGAAAGACATAGCTAAGGCTTGGCTACATTCACTACCAGCAGGTTCCATCACAACTTGGAACACTCTAGCCACCAAATTCCTTGCAAAGTACTTTCCACCAGCTAGAACTGCAAAGCCGAGGAATGACATTACATCCTTTGTACAACATAACTCAGAATCCCTCTGCGAAGCTTGGAAAAGGTACAAAGAGTTTCTCAGAAAATGTCCTCACCATGAGATCACAAAGTGGCTACAAGTCCAAACCTTTTATAATGGACTTTCTCGACTGATGAGAACCACAATTGATGCTGCTACTGGAGGAGCTTTAATGGCAAAATGAGAAGATCAGGTGTAGGCACTGCATTTTTTTTTGCATATAAGTCTCTATGATGAGTCTCGTATGGAGGCACTACCTTTTAAGTTGCGGAAGCCGCGTGAAACGGACGTCGGAAGGGAAGAGTCAATAATTGACATACTGTCGGATTTAATTCGCTGGATTAGCTTCGGGTTTGCTTGTTGGGCCTCCGTTTTAAAACACACACCTATCCCAAGCCCAATCAAAAAATAATTAAAACACATGTCACAATTAAATTAAAATTAAATTGAATTAAATTGAAACCAATTAAATTAAATTAAACTAAATCAAATCCAAATTAAAATCAAATAAATCACTTCCTAATTTTAATAAATCACTCAACAATTAAAGATATTACCCACCAAAATAAAATTATCCATTCCCTTTATAAACCAATCCCTATTTAATTGATTTATTTCCTTATTCAAACAAATCCATGCAAACCCTAATCCCCCTACCCTCTCACTATAAAAATAGCACATAACCAAACCCTAAAGCCTTGGCCAATCCCCACGACACAAACAAAAAAAAGAGACATACACGGCTTCCAACAACTCACGGCACCCTAATTTCCCCTCACTCTCTCTTCCCTCTCACTCGGCAGTGAGACAAAAGAAGAACCCTAATAGATCTCCCCTATCGCCTCTCTCTCTCTGAACCAAACGTAAACCAATAAACCATAACACACACCAGCCAGCTCTCGGCTCTTCACTCGTTGAACAGACACGGATCTCTCAAACACACTCACGAAAATGACAAAACCTAAAGCAATCTTCATCTCTTTCTCTGGACCGACACAGGCCCACAAGCGACAGCACTAAAACCTAAAGAAACCAGCAACCCTTCTACTAAACCCAACGTGACCTCAAGCAAACCACGTGAACTGAGATGAAAGTCATCTGGACGTGAAAACAGTGCATACAGTCGTGGAGTGGAAACAAACCCAACGTGAGGACCAAACACAAACAAGTAGGGGAAATCAGCGTGAAACCACCCCATAAACCAACACAAACTAAGCCAAACAAAAAAAATTAATCTTCGTGCCTATAGCCACTCACGGCACTAAACAAGCCAGGCACACACTCACTGCCAAAACACAAATAAGCCAGCCACATAAACAACAAAACAGAAGCCCATCACGTAAGCAACAAACACGTCCACCAGACCCAGCCAAAACAGCCCCTTAACCCTTCACTGAAACTGCCCTAAACCACCAAAAATACTGCCCAGAAACTGCCCAGTAATCACTAAAAACTGCACCAAAAACCGCACAAAAAACCCCCCAAAAACAGTCCAAACCGACCCAAAAGTAGTGAGCAAACAGTCCCAAAAACCAGTCCAAAAATCAGCCCTTGAACCAGTCCAGAAAAACTGCACATCTACAGCGAAACCAGCAGCCCGAACAGTGAAACAGTGAAGGAAAATATTGAACCAGTGAACCGGAGGAGTTGCGGAGCATCAACCCTTCTGACGACCGTGTACCGTACTTCCGAGAGACGATTTTAAAAAGGTTAGACCTGAGGGCACTTTTCTTATTTATTTTCATTCGTCTTTTAATTGTTTTATTTATTTTCTTCGCATGAGAGTCGTTTGTGGATGCATGTTGTGGCTTTGAATGGATGGGAAAATGTGTCATCTCTCGTGGTATATAGGATGGAAACCTAGACGTAAATTCCGTAGCTGAATCCGAATGGACGGTAGTGCGGTCTGTACTTGGGATATAACTTCATGTACCACTTGAGCAAACGACACATGTTTCACTTTGCTTTTGTATCTTGTTTGTTTATTATCCGCATTTTATATTCTGCCATTTAGTTTCTGTATGATTATTTGTTTGTATTGATGATGTGATGTGCATGGGCTTAGTACGTTGGCCTAAAGGTTCCCTATTTGAGGGAAGAAAATTCTGAAAGACTACCTTTACGACAATGCTTTACCGCGCCGGACAAAGTGTGTTTGATTGAATGTGATATATGTTTAATCGAATATGTGAAGTCCTATATTGTTGTCCTTATTTTATATGCACGGTAACATAATGCGCATGGGCTAACTAGGGTGGATTAAAGGTCCTCTATTCGAGGGAAATGCCTGAAGGCTACCTTTACCACGATGTTTAGCCGCGCCTTTTATTATGTCATTTACCATTTGCATATCGTTGCTTTATTTACGCATGCATTGCATTCTTGTGCGCATGGGCTAACTAGGGTGGATTAAAGGTCCTCTATTCGAGGGAAAATTCCTAAAGGCTACCTTACCATGATGTTTTGCCTCGCCTTTTTGTTATGTCATTGACTTTGTGCATATCATTGTTCTATTTATGCATGTATTGCATTCTAATGCGCATGGGCTAACTAGGGTGGATTAAAGGTCATCTATTCGAGGGAAAATGCCTGAAGGCTACCTTTACCACGATGTTTTGCCGCTCCAAATGAGGTATGCTCGATTGAATGAGAATGAGTTCAATCGGGCACACGGGGTCATACATTGTGCATCTGTGTATGCATATGCGTCGTCTATCATGCATCAGGTCATATCACATTCGAACGCATTCTCGAATGCTACACGAACACGAACCTTCTATTTCCCGTTCGAACGCGTTCACAAACGTTACTCGAACGCTCATGCATTTTTGTTTTATCAGGTATTATCTCGTTCGAACGTGTTATCAAACGCTATACGAACGCAAACCTTCTGTTTACCGTTCGAACGCGTTTACGAACACTACTCGAACGCGCATGCATTTTGTTTCATCAGGTCTTGTCTCGTTCGAACGCGTTATCAAACGCCACACGAATGAGAACCTTCTGTTTACCGTTCGAATGTATTTTCGAACGCTACACGAACACGCATACACTGAACTGAGTCTTTTTCATCACATTTCATGCATGATTGCTTCTTGGGTGATTTCTCTTGCATTATGTAATTAACCATGCCATTGCATTATTGACACTTTTACTGTTATCACCCATTTGTATTCCCGCATTCATCTATTTGACATGTTCGTAAGATTGTGTTCAAGCATGATTAGGTCGTTAGGATGTTACTTGTTTCTCAAGCATGATTAGCCGCTAGTACGTTATTCCTCTATGCATGATTTAGTTATCTTCTTTCGCAATAGGCGTTCAACTTATGTTTAGGTTATTATTTATTTTTCACGTTTGATGATTCAACATGTCATTAGATTATTGTGTGATATTGTATGTTTGTCGTTATGATGATTTATTTTATACATGCGAACTTAGGAGTAGAGTACTATTGGAAATATGTTGCTTAGGCTTGGTTAGATTATTGCACAAATCATTTCATTACAAATGACATAAGTAAGGGACCATTCTGAACCCAACGGTTTGAGGTCTTCCCTTGCGAGGGGTGAGTGCGGCCTTAAATTATTTTCCCGGTTCACACCGGGTGGCGACTCCATATTATTCTCCGGTTTAGTCCCCCGCGGGCTACTCCGTACTCCTGACCGGGCCGCGAGCCCGGGACAACATCGTCCAACTTCTGTGTCCCACATCAAGCTTGGGACCTAATTGAAGAAATGACCAACAATAATTCTTTGTGGCCAACAGAAAGGAGCATGATTCAACGAATCACATGAATCTATGAAGTTGGAGCCAACACAGCAGTGATGCCAAGCTAGATCATATATGTAAATTCATGGAAACTCTTAGCACACAAAGCAATATTGGATCCACAAGTTCACCATATGGAGGATCACCAGAGACAGAGTCATACCAGCAAAATTAAGAGACGGTGAATTATGTCAACAATTTCAATAGACAGGGAAACAATCCATATTCCAACACTTACAACCTAGGGTGGAGGAATCATCCTAATTTTTCATGGAACAACAATTCAGGGCAAATAAACAATCCACCACCAGGATTCCAACAGCAAAACAAAGGCCATGGGTATGAAAATGGGACAACTGGCCAATGCTCAGAGTTACAGACCACCAGGTAACCTTCCTACCAACACAGAACCAAATCCAAGGAACAGAGGGAAGGAGCAATGTCAAGCCATTAGTTGGAAAAGCGGTACTGAGATCAACAAAGATGTTGGAATCAAGGCATACATTGAGGAAGTTTCAAAAGAAGTAGTTCCACAGATCGAGGAAAAAGAAGCAAGGGAAAATGATTAAGAAAAATTCACTCCACCTCCACATTTTCCACAGCGTCTCCAGAAAAACAAACTGGACAAGCAGTTTGCTCGATTCTTGGAGGTCTTCAAAAAACTGCATATCAACATTCCATTTGCAGAAGCATTGAAGAAATGCCCAGCTATGTCAAATTCATGAAAGATATTCTTTCACGAAAGCGAAGATTGTGAGATTACGAGACAGTAGCATTGACGGAAGAATGCAGCGCCATCATTCAGAGGAAACCTCCCCCAAAGTTGAAAGATCCTGGCAGTTTCACTGTCCCATGAACAATAGGAGAACATTACATTGGTAAAGCTTTGTGTGATTTAGGTGCAAGTATTAATTTGATGCCTTTTTCGATTTATAGGAAACTGTAGATTGGAGAAGCAATGCCCACCTCAGTCCTCTGCAACTCTGCTAATAGATCACTCACATTTCCGAGAGGAGTAGTTGAAGATGTGCTGGTCAAAGTCGACAAACTCATTCTCCCAGAAAATTTCATTATCCTTGACATGGAAGAAGACAAAGATGTACATATCATCCTCGGAAGACCATTCTTGGCTACAGGTCGAACTGTTATTGATGTATAAAAAGGAGAAATAAGCAGGAGCAAGAAGTTACTTTTAATGTTTTCAAAGCCATGAAATTCCAGAGTAATGAAAAGGAAGAGGAATGTTTCAGAATTGATGTTGTAGATAGTATCATCCAGGATACTGATTCACTACCGCTTCACACGGATAAAATTGAAGCTTACATCACCAACATAACTAACAGCGAGCTAGATATTGAAATCTGGAATGTATCAATTATCTTAACAGACCATTTCGCTTCAAATCGACACCATAGGTGGAAAGTTTGGAATTACCGAAAAAATGAGTGAATCAAGCTCTCGATTGAATAACCACCGTAGCTAGTAGCTAGAACTGAAGCTACTTCCGAGCCATCTTAGGTGTGCATTCTTAGGAAACTCTTCTGATTTACCTATGATTATCTCTTCTTCGCTAACATTGCAGCAGGAAGATAAGTTATTGAGAGTGTTACGAGAACACAAGAAAGCCATTGGCTGGACTATAGTAGACATTTGAGGTATTAGTCCATCATTTTGCATGCAAAAAATTCTGATGAACGACGAGTACAAGCCCACAGTGGAACATCAACGGAGACTAAATCCAATAACGAAGGAGGGTGAAGAAAAAAATTATCAAATGGTTGGATGTTGGCATCATTTACCCCATCTCTGAAAACACTTGGGTGAGTCCTATGCAATGTGTGCCAAAGAAATGAGGAATTAATGTAGTCACAAATGAAAAGAACGAGTTGATTCCAACAAGAACGGTAACTGGATGGAGAGTATGCATGGACTATAGGAAGCTGAACAAAGCAACAAGGAAAAATCATTTTCCGCTGCCATTCATTGACCAGTTGCTAGACAGATTGGCAGGACATGAGTTCTATTATTTTCTGGATGGATACTCGGGGTACAATCAGATTGCCATCGCCCTAGAAGATCATGAGAAAACCACTTTTACATGTCCGTATGGTACTTTTGCTTTTCGCAGAATGCCATTTGGACTATGTAATGCTCCTGCTACATTTCAATGTGCATGATGGCCATCTTCTCAGACATGCTAGAACAAAGTATGGAGGTTTTCATGGATGATTTTTCTGTGTTTGGAGATTCTTTCGATCACTACTTGTAAAATCTGGAAAAATGTGTTACAAAGGTGCGAAGATACCAACATGGTACTCAACTGGGAGAAATGCCACTTCATGGTGCAGGAAGGCATTGTCCTGGGACATCGGATCTCACAAAAGGGAATCGAGGTAGACAAAGTAAAGATCGAGACAATTGAAAAACTACCTCCACCAACATCAGTTAAAGGAATTCAGAGTTTTCTCGGACATGTAGGCTTTTACAGAAGATTTATCAAAGACTTCTTAAGGATTGCTAAACCTCTATACAATCTTCTGGAGAAAGATGTGTCTTTCAACTTCACCAAAGAATGCCACGAAGCTTTTGAAATCTTGAAACAGAAGCTGGTCTCTGCTCTCATCATAGTAGCACCGGACTGGACTCTTTCATTTGAGGTGATGTGCGATGCTAGTGATTTTACTGTAGGTGCAGTTTTGGGACAACGCAAAGTAAAAATTTTCCACACCATTTACTATTCCAGCAGAACTCTGAATGAAGCTCAACTCAACTATACAACCACTGAAAATGAGTTGCTCGCAGTTGTGTTCGCTTTTGGTAAATTCAGCTCGTATCTGTCGGGTCCGAAAGTGGTGGTCTACACAGATCATTCAGCAATCAAATATCTGATCATGAAGAAAGATGCCAAACCTAGATTGATCCATTGGGTGCTTCTACTGCAAGAATTTGACGTAGAGATCCAAGATAGAAAAAGGACAGAAAACCAAGTGGCAGATCACTTATCGAGGCTTGAGAATGGAGAAACAATTGGCAATGAACTGAAAATCAAATAAACCTTTCCAGATGAACAGTTATTTGCCATGAAATAACACGATATCCCTTGGTATGCTGACTATGTAAACTACATAGTATCGGGAAAATGGCTGTTGGAATGGACTCATCAGCAACGAAAGAAGTTCTTCAAATAAGTCAAGCACTATGTCTGGGATGAGTTGTACATGTTCAAATGATGTGCTGATCAATTACTGAGACGTTGTGTTCCACATGAGGAGGTTAATAGTGTCTTGTAGCATTGTCATTCATCACCATACGGCGGATACTTCAGCGAAAATAAAACTGCAGCCAAAGTCCTACAATCAGATTTGTTCTGGCCCACTCTGTTTAAAGATGCTTACTTATTTACTCTTCAATGTGACAGGTGCTAGAGAACGGGAAATATATCGAGGAGAAATGAAGGACCTCTGTAAAACATTTTGGAAATGAAGATATTTGATGTATGAGGGATTGATTTTATGAGACCCTTTGTTACATTATTCGGAAACTTATACATAATAGTTGCAGTAGACTACGTCTCTAAATAGGTTGAAGCAATAACACTGCCATCAAATGATTCAAAAGTGGTGATAAAATTCCTTAAAAATAATATTTTCACTCGCTTCGGAGCACCTCGTGCAATTATCAGTGTCCAAATACGAAGTTACTCATAAAGTTGCCACTACCTACCATCCGCATTCAAATGGACAGGTTGAAGTTTCAAACATAGAGGTAAAAAGAATCTTGGAGAGAACCATTGGATCAACAAAGAGGGACTGGTATACAAAACTGGATGACACATTATGGGCCTACCGGACAGCTTACAAGACATTTATTGCTATGTCCCTATATCGAATGGTGTTTGGGAAAGCGTGTCATCTGCCAGTGGAGCTTGAACACAAAATATACTGGGCACTAAAGAAGTTAAATCTTGATCCACAAGCAGCAAAAGAAAATTGACTCCACCAACTCAACGAATTGGAGGAATTTCGCCTACAGGCTTATGAGCATTCCAGATGATACAAAGAAAAGACCAAGAAATGACATGATCAAAAAATAGCGCGCAGACAACTGGAACCAAGGCAACAAGTGTTGTTATACAATTCGAGGTTGAATTTTTTTCCTGGGAAGCTAAAATTGAGGTGGTCAGGTGCATTTGTGATTACTCAGGTTTTACCATATGGAGCTGTTGAGTTACTTGATCTCAACACTAACGAAACATTCAAGGTTAATAGCCAGCGTGTCAAGCACTACTGGGGAGAATCATTCGAGTGACAAAAAGAAAGTATCACACTTTCAGATCCAGCCTAATGTTCGGGCAGTCATGTCTAGCTGACGACGTTAAACTTAGCACTAGCTGACGACGTTAAACTTAGCACTAGCAGAGAGGAAACCCATGTAATTTGTGTATATATTCAGATTTGGTGTGTTTTATTTTTATGTGTTTAATTTGTGTAGGTAAAGTCACATTTCAGGATGAAAGACGTTCTCACAAATCTACACAAGCAATTTCTTTCTCTCCCTCAAAACACTCTAATAAAAGTCTACAAAGCTCACTTGGAACGAATGAGACCGCTGATGATCAAAGGTATTCCTAATGACATTCGTTGGATTATTGAAGCACGGGTCTGATTGGCAGGTGAGACTTCTGACTCTTTTATTTCATATTTGTCTGGTTTAGGAAGAAGCACCTATGCTAAAATGAGAAGAGCTAAAAGAATGGGTGTTTGCTATAAATGTGCACGCATGACATGTAAGTTGTCGTTCTTTAGGAATGAAGATAAAATTAAATTCATTAGGGATGGCTTGAGTAAGGAGTCTTTGGATGACATATCTAAGACTCTTGAGACGCATTCCAGTGGATATGTGCATCATGCAATTCACATGTTATATACACAATTTCAAAAAGAAAGACAACAATTAAGTCTCGGGAATCTGACTCTAAAAGACCATGTTTGCAAATTTATAAGAAAATTGGATGGGAAGCTTGTCTCTTATGCATAGACGTCATTGAAGCTGTTACTTCTTGTAAATATTTTTATATTTTTGTATTTAACTAATAATTGTGATTTGTATTGTTATTTTCTTTTATTTTCTCTGACAGGATCCAGACCTTTTGACTTTCACGATATATATTAATGTTTAATTAATAATTGTCATATGGCAGTTACTAGTGCTATTATTACTCACCATTTTCCAGGTGTTATAAATTCAACTCATTATTGCACTTTTGAAGGCATCCAAATTTGAGAAAGAAACAAAAAAAATGGAAGCCACTTTAAGAAGATGAGTCATAAATATATGTGTGTTTTGCGGTACTAGTGTTGGCTCTAAGCCAGAGTTCGTTGAGGCAGCACAGGAATTGGGTAGAGTCATAGCTGAAAGGAATATGCACTTAGTCTATGGCGGTGGTAATCTTGGACTAATGGTGATCGTTTCAAGGGCTGTACAGGAAGGAGGTAGTCAAGTTCTGGGAATCATCCCAAAACCTTTGGCAGAGGAAATTTGTGTGAACGACTGGTTGAAATGATTAACCGTGCTGATGCTTTTATTGCTTTGCCAGGTGGCTTGGGCACAATGGAGGAAATTTTTACAGTGTTATCTTGGGCGAACCTGAACATACACCAGAAACCGATTAGACTATTTAATGCTGATGGATTTTATGATTTTCTTTGTGTGTGTCTTGATGATGCACGGAGAAATGGGTTCGTGTCAAAACCTGTAAAAGAACTCCTCTTCACTGCCAGAACTGCCCAAGATTTAATTGACCAAATCTTAGCATTTTAAACAAAAATTGACCCTATCATCTCCAGGATAAACTGGTCTGATAATGATCGTGGTAAGAAGCGTTTGATAAATCTGGATCTTAACCTTTAATTAATATTTTTAGATGTAGAATTTCAACTAACCAGGTGCTATCTTCTAAACTCTTCTTCTACTTTTTAAGACATTGGGGACAATGTCTCATTGAGGTTTGGGGAAGGAGAATAGTTGACTAGTATCTTGTTTTTATTGTGTGTTTTTATTTGATTTTTAGTCAAAAAAATAATTAAAAAATAAAAAATAATTAAAAAAATATATATTTTGTTTTTGTGTTTTTAATTTGACTAACCAGGTAAAATTGGTGTGAGATAGCTGTGTAAGGAATTTCCACTCCTGAGACGTATCTCAACTTATTTCGTAACAAGCTAATTTTTGTTTATTTCCTTTTGAATTATTTAATTGTAAATTCTCCATAAAAATGACTAAAATGGATTTTTATATGCTCAGTTGACAGGTATTATCACTATACATGGTAACATACTGACATGAGTTGTAATTGAAAATTTTGTAATATTCAGTACTCTAGTTTAATTGGAGGAAGGATATAAAAAAAAGCGATGGGATAAAAAAATTGTCTGAGATTCGAGTAATTAAGTCCGCATGGGTGTCTTAACATTTAGTGCCCTAAAGCCAACTGGTTTGGGAGTCACTGGCCCAAAGCTCGCTACATGGATCAAAGATGTTGTAAAAATAAAAAGAGATATTTGAAATCCGAGTAATTAAATCAATATGGGTGTCTCAACACCTAGTGCCCTAAAGCCAACTGGTTTGGGAGTCACTGGCCCAAAGCTCGCTACATGGATTGAAGATGTTGCTTTATTTATTTTACGAAAAAAAAATCAGAAAAAATATTCCATTGCTAAAAAGGGTGTGAAGTCTGACATAACTTTAGGATAAAAATATTACTCTCTTTTCAACTACACTTATGAATATTGTGGGCACAATGACTTGACTAATACTTTGTTGGTTGTGTATATGGAGAATGGTAAAAATAATCGGAGAATTTACTTATTTGGTAATTTAGAAAGAAAGAAAACAACTACTAACTTGGATAAGAAGTTTCACTTGTTTAGTCACTAACTTGTTTATTCTCTTTTCTCTTGTCTTTTTGTTTTTGTGTGCATTAATTTTATACTGACGTTTGTGGATATCGTTGCTGTAAGCCCTCACGAGACTACAACTCGTCCACTAGGGACACCTAGGGTTTTAAAGGCTTGTTGCATACGCTAAATGCAACCGTGATCCCTACGAAAGTGGCTTAGTTTAATTTTATTTTATTTTAAAGATGTTTATGTTATTTTATTTTGTTGTTTTGCTCGAGGACTAGCAAAATGTTAGGTTTGGGGGTGTGATAAGCAGTAAATATATAAATATTTACCATCCCTTTGACTTAATATTTAATATAGTTTCTTGAGTTTTGTGAATACTTTGATGTGTTTTGTGTTATTTTGTAGATAAATAAAATAACATGACTATCTGGAATCAATTCGGGGCCAAAACAGCGAAAAACGGACAAAAAGGGTAAAAATGTAAATTTCCTGATAAAATGCGCCGTGCTAAAATACGCCGTATGCTAACGTGCGCCGGAGACTGCTAACATGCGCCTACCACATGTCAATATCACAGAAAATCTGCTAACGTGCACCGGACACGTGTCACCATCACATGATGCCGACACTCATCATTGAAAACGCATCATTGCTTACGTCATGCTGGCGTCAGCATCGCGACGCCAAACCAATAATTTAGATAATAATTCTACCGACGCCACGTGTCCTCATCTCTGGAAGCTGCGCGCCACGTGGTGTAAATCAACGGCGCGTCACGACGCGCAAGGTTGTGCACGTCACGACGCGCGAAACCCATGGATGCCTATAAATTCAGGCCAATTTCAGTTGTAAATTCATACTTTCTTCTAAGGAATTCCTTTAGAATACTAAGAAGATTGTATCTTGTTTGTTTATTTACAGCTTTCTGTATTTAATTTTATTTATTTTACGCAATAATACTTTCTATTCTTTACTTTTCAGTTTTTATTTTACAGTTCAGCATGAGAAGGTAACTCCTCTCTGCTTCGGTGAAAGGTCAAGCTTTTATTACTAATATTTAGATTAATCTCCCTTAATTATAATATATAAACTATTTAAAACCTGAATTAATGGGATACCACCTTTATGGTCGGTTGGACTTAATAAAATTGATTTTAATCTGACTAAATTGGATACTGCCTTTATGGTTGAAATTAAAATTTAAATCTGACTTAATCAGGATACCACCTATATGGTCGGTTGGTAATGTAATACAAAGTTAATATATTATAATAAGGGAGATATCTAAATAGAAGTAATAAAAGTGGATCCTCTAACCCCCAATATTTTCTTTATTGTTTTATTTACGTTTTTAATTTTCAGCATTTACTTTATTTAAGCTTTTACTAGCCTTAGATATGTGTCGTAACTAAACCCGTTATCTGGGGTTGTGATTAATTCCAATATCACCGATTTATAAGGGGTTATTTTATAGTTTGGGAAATATAAAGGTTTATTTATTAAGTCTTAAGCTTAATGCTTCTTGTTAACTGGCCATTAATAAGATTGATGTGGTAAACTTAAAATAAACTTGACAAAGGAATTTTAGGTTTCAGCCTTAGACTTAATAGCCCACGATCTTCCTTGAGGATAGATAACCCTTTAATAGATTTCCTTACAGGATAGACATATACCTGTCGGGCATAGGTAGCCACAATTGGAACTTAATCTTAATGAATTCAGGTAACTTAGTTAACATAGACATATGATTAATTGGGTTATACTGTTTATTTGCATCCGACCATCGACAAAGGCTTTTGCATAATTTTGTGTTCCAGGTTAGTAAACCTATATATTACACAAACATGAGATAACCACTTCATATTTAAAAGATATTAGAATGATTCACAACCCTAGATAGTTTAATAATATTGATTTTACCTTTAATTCACTTTCGCGCTATTTTATTTACTTGTTTTAGTTTAAAGTCACCATCTAATCAAACAACAAATCTATTAGATACTTGTAAGCATTTGGCTTCATAAATTAATAGCTTAGGTATTAAGTCCTCACGGGATCGATATATTTTATACTACTTGAACGATACGTGCGCTTGCATTATACGTGTGTGATCACGCCGGTCAAATATCTTTGAACCGATCAAAATATTCTATCCGCGTTTCATCAGAAACATATTGAAAGTTCTCGAACCATTCAAGACGGTCAACATGTTTTCTTTTAGAAACGTGTAACTAAGTCATGACAACTCATTAACTAAGTTACGAAGTTAAGAAAACTATCCAAGGCAATTTATAATTCATTAAACTACATACATCCAATGTATTAATTTAATAAATCTGTGTTCCAATGACGATCATTAGTTAAATAAGATTTAATCACATTCCTAAATACAATATTTATTAAATAGATAAGGATATGTGGTGTGATCTTGTATCAAACAATTCTTTACCATACAGAATAAACATCTAATGCTTAAGTGATAAAATCTCATAAAGCATTGTTCTAAGTTATTTACTTAACTGAATATTTTTCTTAATGTTTATCCCTTCATCAATGATATTACTAGTCGTATTAAAATATGTAACAATTATTTATAAAGAACATGTAACTATCCAATAGTCGAAGTTCTGATATCATATATCAAAATAATCATTAAACATTATTTCTAATAACTTGACGGGAGATCTGATATCCAATACCTATAGTTGTCATTTTGTGAGAATCGATATTCTTTACACACAACTATACACATCTCCTTTCTTTAGCTTTATGATTTGCCTTCAACTATTCACAACAATTGCAAATAATTGATTAGCAAACTTTGTCAAACACATTACCTCTAAAGGTCATTAATGCCAAAAAACGTCATTATCGGATAAACAAACACCTAATGAGGTTTTCTTAATGCCAGTAAAGAATCTCGAGACATGAACCAATTCATATCAATTTTTACTGCACAATAAATAATTCTCTTTAGACTATTATATCCTAAAACGGATATCTTTTTAGATTACCTATCGTGACTTAGTAACTAAGTCACTAACCATCTTGATTTTCCAAGAAAATTGGAACAATAGTTCTCAATGGCTTAGACTAATCTAATTATATCCATGTCTATTCATATCTAGAACCTACTCTAGAAAACTGCAACCATAAGTCAAGTCCGAAAACATATATAAATAATATGCATGCAGTGGATTAGAAGTTTAATTCTATATACACAATAGAATAAAGAAAACATAAGCGACAATTTTCATAATATTACACACTGCCTTAGTTATGGATTTTTAACCCAACAGTGTCTCCCACTACTTTACGTAATACCGTAATCCCCAACGAAAAACGGGAATGCAATAATTAAATTGAATTCTACAGTGGGAAATGGACCCCATGAATATATTTCGACTCACAGCTTTGGCACGTTCTCGCCTACGTATATTCACAGGTAGACAACTCATTGTCAATCTCACTGTGACTCATGATTTTGTTCATGACTGTTTCTTGTTGTGATAGATTTGGCACGTTCACAGGATGCGTATCAAGGCTTCACTTATCAGTGACAAATTCAAGTTATCGATGTAGTTCTAACAGCTTTGGCACATTCAGGATTTCCACTTTCACTTGAATTTGTCTCTTATCATATAAGTTCTACCGGCGCAAATGAACTACCATCAGCCATAACTGCACAACTTTGGCATGATACAAATATAGCATTAAGAAAACATTTACATCCGTACTGACAAGGCGGATCAAGAAACAAGTATTCCTAATACTAGCTACTTTAATGCCTTATTTAACGGAGATTTTCCTCAAAGTGTCATACACCTTATTTAATCAAATTAAATAACACACGCATGAATAAATTAGAGATTAGATTAAATGTCAAAGTTAAGGGGCCTAATCATATCATGGGTTCAGGATGAGACCTGTTCTGATATCATTTTATTGGGGGTTTTTGGGCGGATTACCCGGGTAACGCATCGGAATGCGGGAAAATCAAATTTTCCGATTTCTTTAATTTTTTCTTGGGTAATTAAAATAAACTAATTTATTTTAATCACTCAATACTCGAAATAGAATATTTAACCCAGAAATCATAATTTCAGTAAATTATCATAAAGCCCCAAAACTTTCAATTTTAATCATTTTAGTCCTAAGTTGTTCAAAACAAGCTTAGATGTATCCAATCACAACCAAAATGATTTGTACATCAAATATGTATGAAAATAGACTTCTGAAAAAAAAATTTCAGATTTTTCAGTAATTACCGAAAGGTCCCAATAATTTAAATTTTGATCATTTTGCTCCTAATTTGTCAAATACAAGATTAGATGATATCCAATCACTATCAAAATAATTTTTAAATCTTATATACAGTAAAATACAACCCAAAATTTCTTTCCTGAATTTTTCCAAATTGTCGTGAGGTCCCAATACTTTGCATTTTGATCATTTTGGTCATAATTTTGTCAAAACAAGCTTAGAAACCAAAATAATTTGCATATCTTCTATACATCAAAATACAACATATATATATATATATATGAAAAGCCCCAATTTTAGTTTAGGTTATAAACCTTAATTCTTCAATTAATCAAATTAACCAAAATTAACCAAAATTAACACAATCCAACACTTTAATCAAATCTCTACAATACCAAACAAGTCTCACCCCTTTGAAACAACTCAAGAACAATTCTAGATCATTATTGAGTGGTCTAACAACTCTAGAATAGCAACTAAGTCATCCAATAACTAAAAGTGTGCTTATTAACCATTAATATACAAACTTTGTTCAACATACATGCTTATATCCTTCATCCAAGCTTCCAAGTTTCTCAACACAAAAGAAGAGAGAAGAAAAACACAAACTAACATCATATGTAGTAGCCTAAAACAATAAAAACAATTTTCTACAAAAGAAAATGATGAAAATACCTTGATTTCCAAGCTTTTCTTCAAGTTTCAAGCTTAAGACTTGTGTTTTTCTCTCAACTTCCTCTCTTGTATTTATTGGAGGCTTAAACTTATGTTAGAAAAAAATGAAACAAAACTTTACTTGTTCAATTTGAACACTTTAACATTAAATGTTTTCTAACAAGTGAACCAATTACATTTAGCCAAATGCAACCACAATCATGATATAGATAAATGTATTTAATTATTCTAATTATTTAATAATTAAATAATTAGATAATTACTTAATACAAATATCTAAATATATGTATCATATTTACTTTAAATATTCCATAATACATATATTTGTGACATGTGTCAAATACTTTATTTGACAATTAATTAATGTGTATTTAATAAAATCATGTATTAAATCCAAATCCACATTAACTAAGAAATGGCCGAAAAAAAACTTAAGCATGTATCTTTTCGTTAAACTGTTAAATGATTTATAAATAATCAATATTTTTTATAAATGTTGCCCTAGTGCTCTACGAGTATGTTTCATTAGTGAGACTCTCTAGATTCAGGCATATCCGTCACAAAATCCAATTTCGTGTCCATAATCTACCCACTCGTAAATTATGACGACCAGAGATAAACTTGCTAAATCATACAGGTCGAGGTCATCACATATGTATAATCCATCCATCACAGGTATCCAGATTATCCCAGAGATATAGATATAAACATCAAATCTCTATAGGTATAATCCCGTCAACGTATCTATTAACAATCTCTTAAATAACACTTAGAACTTACTTATATAGTGTACCACGAGCCCATGAATTTAACATATTGCTAATTCTATATTGAATACATATGTTCTGTACACATAACTGACGAATCCTATCTTGATACACATAGGATATCCTGAGGATTAGTCCACACCCTGTAACATCATCGATCTGTGAGATGCTACCGACAGGAGATAGACCGTACTAGCCTCATAAGCCTCTGATTTTCTAACCATAAACAGTTACTAATACTCTATTATTAATCAAAATCTTAAACATGGGATCAACGCCCAAACGCATCAAAATAAGATACAAACTTAATGTTTATAACTGTAAATTTCATAACTCTTGTTTACAATGACCATCACATTACTCAAGACTTCTGACTGACTCTGACTGGACTCTCACTTCTTTTGACTTGGACTGGTGGACTCCAACCCTAATGACTACATCAGTATCCATCCTCCCGAGCTTGTCCTCCGAGTAAACCTGCAAAACAAGAGAACTGGTAATGAGGGTTAAATCATCGTATGATCTTAGTGATTCGACAAAAAACTATAAAACTGCTTTAAAAAAAACATTTGGTTCAAAAACCAAAAATTCCAGAAATATCTTTATATGAAGACTATTCTCTGAAAAATTCTCTTGAAATCTCTTTTACAAACTTCTCTTTCTGAAATCTGCTTTCTAAAAACTGTTTCCAAAATCTAATTTCTGATAACTCCTTTCTGAAAATCAATATCTGAAAACTTTGTTTTTGAAATTTCGGTAATCTGGAAACTAGTCTGTATCTGAAAAACATTGACGTATGAGGGCGTTACATATCGCCGTCCCCTCATATGCCTATCTGGAGCCAGGAATGCAAAACCACGACTTTGGGGCGTTACATATCGCCGTCCCCTAAAGCATGCCACTTCTGTCCCTGAAACTGGTGGTCTTGGGGCGTTACATATCATCGTCCCCCAAGCCACAAACTAGAATTGGGGGTGTGGATCTATGCTACCCTCCAAGCTCTGAAACTAGGGTCTAGGGGCGTTACGTATCGCCGTCCCCCTAGCACTGAACTAGTATCTGGGGGCGTTACGTATCGCCGTCCCACCAGTCCTCTACATGTTCACATGTCTCTGTCCATCAATTCCAATCTGTATAAAATTAGATACTGGGATGGGTTTTTCCCTCATGCCCCGAAAATCATAAAAGCTCATATTTTGAAAACATTTCCCTTTAAAAAAGTTCTTATAGCATGCTAAACAAAACATAAATGATAATTAATTGGCTAACGCCCTAAAAGTAAGGAAAGTAAGTATGTATTTAAAAATCAACTAGAAAAGAAAGTGTCCACTCACTATTTTTGAAATTTAGCTGGGATTGAATCCCTTTATCGAAGAAGATCATGGTTCATGTGGATGATCTACGATCAAAAAACTCGATTAGTATGTTCGTAGTAAAATGAGCTTCGAATTTAGCTAAGCTTATTAATACATCGATATGTTTTATCTACGAGGCTTTATCATGCTTGTGTCTTGATGTAAAGTATGTATACGAACTAATTTGAGACCTATAAGACGGCCTCTAACACGTACAGGTGGCACTGGGATGATTTAGAATCGTTTTAGGAAAAATTTGTGTCACGCGTCGCGACGCGCGACATCCAGAGGCGTGCATCAATTTTCCTCTTGCGTGTCGCGACGCGCGGCTCTTCAGCGTCGCGACGCGACCTGGAAAACCAGGATTCTGTTTTGCTTCACTAAGGTCATCCAATGCACAAATCATCAAGTTACACTTCACACTAATACTTCCATACTAAAACCAATACCCAATACAATATCATCTATCAATCTTTACACATTACAATCCAAATTAACATCCTCCATACTCATTAATCACATCATTCACACTCTTAACTTAACCCCCAGAATTCATCAATTTTTGGGTACTTAAGCTATAACTAATTTCTTTACTTATCAACCAATAATGAACAATCCTTAGCATACTAGTATTTCTATTTTGTCTTTAAATCTTCTTCTTCTTCTTCCCATTTTTTGTGTTTTGGTGAATAGTATACCCTTTTATATAGTGGGATGCATTAGATATTTGGAAGTTTGTGGAAAAGTGTAGAAGTGTGTGGAAAGTTTGGGATTTTTGCAATTTAGCCCGAAATTACTATTCATTCGAATTTTTGACTTATATTTTTTTACCTATTTCCGTTCAATTTTGGAAAAATAGTCAACGAGGAAGTTGTAGATCTCAATCTCAACTTTTCGGCAGTATAAAATTGATAAAAATCTGAGTTCTAATGAAAAAGTTATGGTCCAAATACTATGGGCTGTCCGAAGTTGTGCGTTATACAGTCTCATATCAAAACTTCGCGAAATCAACCGAACATCCCCAAAATTATTTCATGAGTGTACTTGTGCCCATACATAATTTATATTATGTTATCTTCATCCCGTAATACCGCAATTCCTCAATGTAACAGTAATATGGCTATGGGTCGTTACACACCCAACGAACAGGCGGAGGTCTGATCTAAATAGATCGATGACATGACTGCCATCAAAGTATGGAGGATATCTCATACATCCACGATGGTATCTCAAGTAAAAGGATCACTATGCTACTCAACCCGAGAATATTCATATTGACGTTGGTGTACCGTCTATTAGGAAATCTTCAGTGAGTTATTCAGTGTTTATCAATAAACACCTACACGTCTATATGAGTCTTCCAAGACTCATAGTTCATTGGGATAAACCATCGGACCAAGTCTTGATATACAACATGTACTGGTCTCATTGGATTTTACTAATCGACCTGTGTCAGTAAATCTTGACCAAGAATTTTATTTGAGAATATAAAACTTATAGTGACGCTTCCCAATGTCAATTACAAACTACGTTGTAAATTCTGGGGTCTTATCTAATATATAATATATATATATATATATATTATATATATATATATATCACTAAATCATATTTAGTTTCAATCTAATCATAATTAGATCGAATACGTATATAAAAACAAGAGGTGCTACCATAAATAAGTAATATTATGGAAAAATGAATTGTTTGTATTCATGAGTTGGACATAAATACGATCCGGATTGGCACTCCGAGCACCAACCGTAACACCTAAGTCATATTGAGATCAATCCTAGTCACAGTCTCATTGACCTCAATCACTTTTCATATTCTATGTGAGTTGTGTTTTAACTAAATCATACTGAACTCAATCACATTCATAGTCAACTTAAGCTTAATCATAACCAACTTGAGCTCAGTCACAAACATAATCATAGCCACATTCACAATCATAATATCGGTCACATTGAACTCAGTCAGAATCACACTTTATGCTCATATTTTACCAATCACATCGAGCTTAATTATATTTACTTTACACCAGTCAGGTTGTTGAATAAAGGTTATGGTGTGTGTGCATCAGTTACATTACTAATTTCAGTCATATTAGTTACTGAAAGTTATGTTGTGTGTCTCAATCACACTGTTGATCCCCAATAAGATTGTTGATCCTCTATAAGGTTGCTAACCCTCAGTAAAATTTATCAAAGAGTTTTGAGCAATAAGTCTATTTAATTGATTTCAATCATATTAGTGATTGAAAATGTTGTGTATGTCTCAATCATGCGACTCATGCATCATATCAGGTGATTACTATTCACGTTACTGGGTTGGTAAAAGTAAACACTTTCAAAATACAGTGTCAAGTTCAAATCTTTAGGGTTAGAGGAGGTAAGTGGTTAAAAAATATATTTGGGTTTTCACACCTCTTTATCTTTTAATATATATATATATATATAATATATATATATATATATTATTGGAGTTGATACTTTGAGTGCTAATTCGAACATTATAATATATAATATTTTATTATTTATTAATAAAATAACTATATTTTCATTTCAGTTTTGTTAATGGTAATTATTATTATGTCTGTCTTTTTTTTGTATATTGGTTTAATATATATATATATACATAAAATTATATTTATATATGTTGGTGGGAATGACACCGCCTTAGAATAGTCATATAGTAATAATGGATACTGGGTGTGGTCCGACATAGGGGTTTGTATAGGAGTGGAGTGGGTTTACCGCTATGCCTATAACGCTGATGACCACGACACTGTTGGGCTCGTAGCCCGTAGAGAGTATGAAAATCTCACGGGGGACTAACCGGAGAATGATGGAGTCGCTACTCAGTATAAGACACTATGAATGATTTAAGGCCACACTACACCTCTTGCAAAGGCCAACCTTAAACTCGTTTGGGTTCGGAATGGTCACTTACTGATGCATGTATAATAATCAAGTTTAAATGAGGCATAGACATGTTTTATAATGCAACATCAGACAATGATGGTTTAAAGCATACAATAACACAATCATTAATAATAAAGACAATAAGAAAGCAAAATTGATGAAAATAAACATCCAGATGTAGTAAAATAATTAAGCAAAATACAATAAATATATCGCGGCCTAACAAGATATTTTTATGTAAGTAATGTATGACCAGACTTTGTTCAAGTTTATCCAGATATTCTTTATGGAATAGAAAGATAAACAGTGTAGACACATCTATCGTAACAGTTAATACGAAGTAGTAATAACATAGTAATAGTGAATCAATTGTAAAGCAGAACAACAATAATAAAAATAATAAATAAATAAGATAGGGTACATGTCTCACTGGAGTAGCTTCGGAAAATCCTGGATGGATATTATTTCACATTATTAATATTCGACCGGACGTAACTTAAGTCTAACATGATATATATTTCATGAACCAGAAAGCTAAAATACAGAAATATACAGTTGTAACAATAACATACTAGAAATAACATGGTCATAATAAGATGACTATAAAGCAGAGAAAATAATAAAAAAGCATTGAAACAGTAATAACTAAACACAATCGGAAGTTTTCGAATACGGTCGGATATTTTTTACAGCTTGTGTATGTCCAGCGGGAGATATTGCTGTTGGAGTTGGTTCTTGGAGTGCCAATCTGAATGATGTATTGTATATTTTATTATTTATTAATAAAATAACTACATTTTCATTTCATACCTTATTAATGGTATTGTCATTATGCATATTAGATTGCTGTGTAGATATACTAAGAATGAGATCGACCTTAGAATAGTCATGTAGTAATACTGGACACTAGGTGGTCCGATATTGGGATAAATATTACTATTGTAAACTATTCTTAAAGTAAATATTCCTAGTCGTTGGTTTTGGAATACGATCGAATTCTTATAACCTAGAAGACTAGCACATGTCGTATATTGGAATTGGAGTTCCAATGGTTTAACCCAATGTACCATGAGCTTTAGAAGCTCATATAGACATGTGGGTATTGGTTAGACCGAATACTGAATGACTCACATGTGATTCCTAATAGTTGGAAGTACACACTACCGTCAATAAGAATCTCCTCGAGTCGAGTAGCATATGTAATCCTTTGACTATATGATATCATTGATTTTATGTGAGATCCTCTATACTTTGATGACATGTATGTCAGAAATATTTCATGGTCTGGCCTCTAGATGTTCGTTGGGTGTGGACTGATGCACTCGTTAATAAAGTGATCAGTCGGCCCGTATATGTAACATAAGGGTTTTAGATATCCTTGTAAGTAAGTCACGATTCTTACAACTTTGGCCAAAGTTGATCACCTAGGGTGGATCGTATCAGTTGTAAAGAATCGTGGACATGTCGACATTAGATGTGCGCCTTAGAAACTTGACAATGTATTCTATGTTTCCTAAGCACAACTCTGATAGCCTACAACAGAAGGATTGTTAAACATATGCGATGACCTTGACTTGTATAGTTCACAAAGGTCTTTCGTGTTCTTCGCGTATTCAGAGGTGGCCGAATTGTGTGCATATTATCTAGGCTTATATGACGAACGTGTCTGAACTTAGAGAGTCCTAATATAAAGTGTACTCATTGAGCACTTGGGTAGCCGATTAATTTTGATAAAAGATAATATTTGATATTATAATTATCAACTAAGATAATCAATTGTTATTGGATAATATTGATTATTTACTTTGACCTAATTAGATTAATTGGATTAATTCAATAATTACAAAATGGCTTAATTATAAATTCATAAATATCTCTAATATTTGAGGATATTTTGGTAAATGTAAATATGTAATTATAGGTGTTTCTGGCTTGATTTAATTGGATTAAATCAAAGTGGCAAACATTAAACTAATCCATTTCCTAATTTTTTTCTTGATTTAATTAGATTAAATCAAAGTAGTCACACATAAATACATATATTTGGACAAATTAGATTAAGCCCACAAAAGTTGACTAGAACTTTTATTAATTAAAAATTACCTAAATTTTGCTATAAATAGCAAGATTTAGAAATGTATTAATTAATCTTGAGAAAACTAAATACAAGCAATCCTTAGAGAAATTAGCCTAAGTTAGAGAAGTGTTTAGAGAAGTTTTTGTTGGATAATATGACCCATAGCGTCACTATTTGTACAGATCACGGTGTTGTTGTACAAATTAACTATGTGATAAGGAAATTACACTCTCATCATTTGTGATTAGATCACCATAGATGTATAAATGAAGAGAGGTCCATATGATTAGTTCCTGGATTGAGATGATATGAGACAGTATCAATCCCCGGAGGATTAATCATTAAATATCCCTAGCCGAAGTATTATCGAGACTGGACATCGATAATGCGGAATAGGCTAGTATTGCACTTGTGCGCGTTGTGAGGGCACAACGGCATAGTTCTCATATATATAAGTATTGGATACTTATGCAAGTGCGATAGGAGGTTGTGTTTCACCGATGGTACGGGAAACAGCTTCGCTCTGGATAGACCCCTCGGAATCCCATTGGTATTATGACTATGTGTCTATGGGAGGCGACAAATCGAGGTAGGTGTGTATAGTCTTAACCTGAGACTTGCATCGCTAATACTTGCGATAATCGGTAGACTTTGGTCTTGGTGGTACAGGGCTTTAACCGGTTCTGTGTACACCGCTTCTGGGTTTATCAGAGAGTCGTAGTTGTATTGGGTGTGATGTCGAGACGGAAGTGTCACTTCAGTCATATTGGAGTTGATGTCACGCAGGATACGGTACTAGTGCTCTTGAGTGTTGCGCAACCAACCGGGATATTGTGACCAGGTCATGTATATCGATTATAGAGACTATGTTACCAGACATCCGACATGTGCTTCGGACGGGGCAGACACTTATCCAGCCCCAGCCCTAGCACGTGATTATCCGATACTGGGCTGATATACACAATACTACGGTTACTACGCTTGATACAGATCTATATATTCCTGTAAGATATTTCTGAGATGAATTGGGTAGGCATGGCGTTTTGCTAGAGGCTAACCTTGTCTTGTAAGTCGATATAAACGTAGTACGAGGTACTTACGTGTTCAGACAGTCCGACGATCGTATTTACTGCCAACATATCCGGAGATCTCATGGGTCGGTTCCTGAAGATTCACCGATGACGTATTACTCGCACTTTGATTAATCTGGGATTAATTAGAAGAGAGAGATAGAATTAATCTGGGATTAATTCAATGAGAGAAAATTAATTTGGGATTAATTACGGAGATATTTTATCTCGGATAAAATATCGTTAAAGAGAGAGAACGATTAATTTGGAATTAATCGATAAAATTAATATATTTGATATATTAATCGAAATTGGATTTCGACGCGGAATTAAAATTAGATTTTAATTCGGGCGAACGAATTAATTTAGAATTAATTCGTTAGCGACGTGAATAGTGAATTCGCTAGGCGTAATCACTTAATTACGACGCGACGGAAAATTCGTTAATTTGGAATTAGCGAACCCGAGCCCGAGAGTGATTGCGAGCGCATTCGCATTTCGAATTCGAGCGCGGCACGCGAGTCACATCAAGCGTCAAATCGCTAGTCGCTTCAATCGTCAAATTAATTGTCACTTTGAGTGATGTGACTTGACAATATGTCACTTTATTAAAGTGAATAGATGTGATGTGACTTAAAGTTAAAAGTTGAAATGATGGAAAAGCTTTATTGTTTTAACTTTTGACTTTTGAATTAAAAGATAAGATATATATATATTTTATTTATTTTACTTGGTAAATGAAATAAAAAATATATATATTAAAAATCTTTTTCTCTCTCTTACATGCAACAGTATGCGGTTTCTCTCTTTTCCCTCTCATTTTTCCCTCTTCTTCTTCCCTTCTTCTTCTCGGCTCACTGCCGATTTCTTCACCTTTTGTTCTGGTTTGACCGAGCATTTTGAGAAGCAAAAGAAGAATAAGTGCTAGCACACACCTTGAGTGATACAAAGGTGATAGGGAAGTGAGTTTTTGAGCATGGAATCTCAAAGCTTGGAGCTTCAATGGAGTTCATGCATGGCCGATTCTTGGAGGTTCAAAGAGGACTAAAATCGCACAGCCCACTGCAAGGAGAAGCCATTGCCGAGCTTGGAGGGAGACAAAATCGCACCTTGTTCTTCATTCATGAAAACCGAAATTCAATGTGAGTATATTCCGCACCTCCTTTGATGTGTTCATATGTGGTTTCTTATGCATGATTTGTGATCCTTGGGACTTTGATTTAACTCTGTCAATGGTATCTTGAGCTTTTGATGCATGAAAACCGAATTAGGGTTCTTGAGCAAATTTGGGGCTTTTTGATTTTAGCTTGATTCTGACAAATTGATTCTTTAAGAATGCTTATATTTGATTGAATTTGAGTTATATGTAATCCATTTGATAAAAAAAATTGATTGGATTGATTTTCCCCAATTTGCTTATTTTTGGTCAAAACTTTAATTTGGGCAAACTCGATTTAGGCATGATTTGGTTGAATTATGATGAAGTATGCTTGAATGAGGTTGAATTGAAGTTGTGCATGATCAATTTCAAGAAAATTGGATTAGATCAATTTTCCCCAATTCTTTAGGTTGAACATGAAACTTGAAATTGGGTAAAATGTGTTTGAGCATGTTTTAATTGAATTGGATGTTTAAGTATGCTTAGAACATGTTTAATTGAGATTGTGTGTGATCAATTTCATGAAATTGGATTGGATTCAATTTTCCCCAAATTGAAGGCTTGGCCGAAAATTGCATAACCCTAATGTCTTGGTAATTTTGTTTTGTTTGATCATTGGATGACTTAAAACAATTGGTTAATGTTGTTTTGAAGTTCAATTGGATTGAATTTTGATTTGGAACATTTTTCCCTATTAAAGTGGCTTGGCCGAATCTTAAATGAACATGAAATTCATTGTGATTTTGTTGTTTGATTCATTGGATGAGTTGAATTGATTTGGTAAATTATGATTGTGGATTCAATTGGATTGAAACCGAATCGAATTGAAAAACCCCTAATTGCCGAGACTTGATAGCATGTTAATTGGTTTGATTTTAATTGAATTGTGTTGGACACTATTGGTTGTTAAAGTGCATGATTAATTAGGCTAATTGATTTTAGAAATGTTAATTGGATAATTGATTGTGTATTACACTTAGGTTAATTAATTGTGAATTTGGAATTTTATAAGTTAATTAATTGGGCTTGATTTTGGAAATTGGGCTTGTTAGGTTGTAATTGGGCTTTTGGCGGTTTGTTGTAACAAAGTTGGGTTTAGGCAAAATTGGTTGGATCCAATTAGGCCCAAAACCGAATCCAAAAGGTCCAATTATGACTTAATGGACCTTAATTATTTAATTGGGCCTAATGGGCCAAAATTAATTTAAAGGCTTATGGGGTAACTCCCGGATTGGATTTTGGTTGTTCGGTTTGATCCGAGTTGACCAAAAGTCCACGCCTATAGAAATTAATTAAAAGCCCATTGGACTTTAATTAAATAAAACATTAGATGTTATCGGGCTTTGAGACCCGTTGCGATTAAATTTGGAATTTAAGTCGTAAAGGTTCGTTAATAAAAGTGTAATATTTAATTTAGAATTAAATAATGAATTAGAATTAAATACGTATTAAATTGGATTTAATTATGTAATTTAATTTAATTCGTAGAAATTGTACTTTGAGTACGTGTTCGCAAAACGAGTTTGACTCGAACAAAAATCAAATCTTTGTTTGAACATTGGATGATCACTAATATTCAAGATTAATTAATTTGATTGATTGATTGATAACATGCTTGTATGAATACATGGTTATGATGTTTGAATAATGTATATCGGATGGATATTAGTCGGGTTGGGCGATTTTGGAAATTGTAATAAATTTGATTTATTAAATTGGACCTGCGTGTCCAGCCTTATCTCCTATTTCTTTGTATTCTCTTCTCACCTATTCCCCTCCATGTAAAAGAGGTTTCTTTAGAAGTGTAGTGTAACGGGTAAGAGTAATACAAGTGCTAGCGGGAGAGAGAAAGTGAGAGATTTGATCTAGGATCAATGTAAAATCCATCCGCATATCATTATTATTTTATTTCATACTCGCTTTATTATGTGTTAGAATGCATGCTTAAGGGTGTATGATGATGAGACCTTAACAAAGATAATTAAATTGGTAGCCAATTTGCACGCGAAAAACCCTCGTTAAATATCATGCGTTTTTCCTTCCATTGAGTGATTCTTACTCAAGATCCGAGATTGGCAGGGGTTGTTGGCCAAAGTCAAGCCCTTGTCCATCAAAGATGTGTTTTAATCACGAGGCTTTGTTCCATATCGGTGTCGTGTCCAAGTTGTGGTTTGTTGGCCAAAGTCAAGACCACTTCTTGTCCATTGACATTGATTACGAAGCTTCCATGTCAATGGGTCCGCGCTTGACTGGGATCACTAGGTTTGTTGTGCCAAAGCCAAGGCCTAGTTGATTCAGAGGAAAAGGTTAGGGTATACATTCGATGTATAGGCATATATAAGATATATGTTTGGGACTTGGATGTCCACCTACTGGATCTAAGAGTTGGATAAGATCCAATTGATCTTAGAGATCTACCTAGTTAATTATCATACAATTTGTTGGCCAAAGTCAAGATTGTGTGATATTTAACGGGATCCTAGCCCACTAGGAAACACGGTTTCCCGAGTACTCGACAGAGGGTTAGAGGCTCGACGAAAAATAGTGGGAGGCAAGAATTGAATTTGCAATACTCGTTCAATTACTCGCCGTATGCGCTCATTTAAATTATTTCGTCATTAGATTAAATGTTAGTTAGACTAATATTTAAATTGTTGTTTTAATAAACAGTTGGACTGTATTATACTTGATTATATATAATTGGATTATATTAATCAATATATTTGAATTAATTAATTTCAGTTTACAGTTGATTTTAATTGGATTATAGTAATCAATGTAATTGAGGTTAATTAATTTGGATTATATTTGATTATATAGTTGGACTATTATAATCATTATAATATATAAAGTACCACTAATCGTTGATTAAATAGTTGGACTATTGTAATCAAGATAAAATGAAAAGTTGGATATTTAAAAATAATCTGGGATTAAAATATTTTAAATGATTTAATTTTCAAATTGGGAATAAATAATAGGTTACTTTATTTGATAAAATAACTTATTATACCTTAAGCCCAAATTAAGCAAGATAAGTAGAGCATAAAATCTTTGGAAGATTTTGTGTGATGATGACTTTAATGCTTAATTTAATATACTTGACATAAATCTAATTTTTGGATTTAAGAAGTATTAAAATTGTAATTTATAATTCTTGGAGAATTAATTGACTATTCATGTAAAGTCAAAGTTTGCAATTGGGCATGTAGCACGAGGTGCACATTCCTTTCAATATTATAAAAACCAAGGCTTGGCCTAAGGTTCCTAAAATATTGAAAAGGATAATTGACATATCCCAAAGTGACTACCATTTGGATATGGAAGACACGAAGGAATTAAAGAAAGGGCGAGGCTCTAACTTTAAAAATGTTTGTTTAGTTATGTTCACAGCTAGTATTGAAATTAGATTTTAAATACTTAGTGTGGCACATAAAATATATGTATTGATATTCAGAATCTGTTTTGAGCAGGATACTGACTTCAAGCTGAGATTGCTCTGCGAATCGGAAACGGGACGAAAGTCGCTGTTTCGACCGTAGATACCTAAGTTTAGGAACTACCCTTCGGGTATGTACTTGAATTAGGAACTGTTATAATGTAACTAGTTTGACTAGAGACATTATCTCTTTATCAGTGTTTAATCCGTTGCGGATAAAACCTTTATATTATAGAACACTGAGTGTTTTATTATATAAAGATGATACTGAGATAAATATATTAGATATAAATAACAGAATTTTATTTTGAATATAAATAAAAATCTCAAACATATAAATTGACAAATAAATAGCTCAAATGATTTGATCAATAGAGACTTATTTGTGGCATTGTTGTCTAGGACACAATTTAATTAGACTCGTATATCCACACTTTTGAAGAGTGGGTACTAGGACTGATTTGACTATTCAAATAAGGTCTGCGAATCTAGTTTATTAGGTAAAGTACCTAAAATACTATTTGCTTAGTAATAGTGTTAGTGCCACCGATCTGTTAGCCCTATTCACGGGTGAAGTAAGTGGGCCCATATCTAGCTAGGCTAGATGTGACATGAATATTTCGTGACCTTAACGGATGTGGCATCACGTTATGGTTATGTGTTTCTTTTGAAGAACACAAATCAGAAACTTTAAAGTTTCGACACGAAATACATAAACAGATCGGCTATAGCATTATTCCGCCACGGTAAGACCGTAATGGAAAATACTTTAGCAGTAAGTTTCTCGTATACTTGAAAGAGTATAGTATTCTTTCAATGAGGACTCCTCTTGGAACACGTCATTTTGACGGTGTGTCGAACAGGATTAACCGAATTTTGTTAGACATAATAAGGTTAATCACGAGTCGCTTTGAGCTACCATTTCCTTCAATAAAATATGCTAACAGTGCAAAACTTATTTAGAATAAGGTTCCATATAAATCTGTTTGACAGATATCGTATAGGATATGAACAGGAAAGAAACGAGGTTTCTCATTCCTGACAATTTGGGTATGCTAGGCATAACGTTTGGATGATACCAAACTAAGGACCCAAATTGGATAAGTGCCAATATAGGTTATCCTATGGGAAACCATAAGTATAGTACTTATACATCTCACATGAGAACAATGTGATTGTTGCTCTCCATGCGGTTTTCCTAAGAGGAATACCGATATGCAGTGGTAAGTGGGAGGATAGTATAACTCGATGAAAATCGGGGTAGTAATACTGTTCTAGGCACTGAATCTTAATGGAACATATATAATTCATCAAGGATGAAAACTATACCATTAATCTTCGAATACACAAGAACAAAGGAAGTGATACGAGGTATATGACTCCCTATTATGACAAGTGTCATGAGTCCGAAATGGATTCCATGTATATCAATAAGTTTGGATACTAGTTGATGTACCACAAGGCATTGTGCCTATTGGTACTATAAGTCTTCAAGGAAGACGTACATGGATGGCAATATACCAACGTATAAAGCTAGGCTTTTACGGAAATGTATCGTTATCAACATTGTGATTGATTACGATTCAACCTTTTACCTATTGCCACTGTAGATCCATTTGGATGATGCTTGCTGACGCGAGCATAAGTTCTTGGAATTATCATTTTGATGCAATCATAATTGTGTATGATTTAATTCAAAATGAAAATGATTCTAGTTTAAATAATGAGGTTAGTGGGGGAGGGCACTGACAATGAAATTCCCATAAAATGTCCGAGAAAGCTTGGATTTCGAAATACTCTCCGTGGAACCGTACATTGAAAAAATGTACAAGACCTGGTGTATCATACGCTTTGAGCATATGGATCACAAACAGGACAATCCGAGTGATAGTCACTGGATTGATGTTAGGAACATCCGTTAGTATCTTAGAGAACTAAGGATGCTGTCTTAGTCTATGGAGTAGGAGACTTGAAGTGACTGGGATCACTGTAGCAAGTTTCCTATAACCGATAAAGACGACCAAAAGTCGCAAACGGTACTATACAGTTTGAATAACGGTGCAGTGAGCTGGAAATATTCCGAGCAAGATAACTGTTGCCGAATTAACAACAAATGCGGATTATTGCTGGCGATTGGCAGCAATAGAAGCCATTTGGATCGATAATAAATCTAATTAGATTAGATATAGTTCTGTTAGCAGCTGAGCTAGGCGTCAGCACAGGCTAGAGAATTAAAGGTTCATCGACGATCCAGATATATACTTCTATATCATCTGATTCGTTCGGATCATACATCGTGTGGCGATGTGATGATCGTGTAAAATCGGTCAGACGATAATTAGCAAATCCGCTGACGAAAACCTTTCCTCAGCAATTTGAGCGAATTGTACATAGTTCGGGTGTTAGACACTCGAGTGACTGGCTATGTGCCAAGTGGGAGATTGTTGGATAATATGACCCATAGCGTCACTATTTGTACAGATCACGGTGTTTGTTGTACAAATTAAACTATGTGACAAGGAAATTGCACTCTCATCATTTGTGATTAGATCACCATAGATGAATAAATGAAGAGAGGTCCATATGATTAGTTCCTGGATTGAGATGATATGAGACAGTATCAATCCCCGGAGGATTAATCATTAAATATCCCTAGCCGAAGTATTATCGAGACTGGACATCGATAATGCGGAATAGGCTAGTATTGCACTTGTGCGCGTTGTGAGGGCACAACGGCATAGTTCTCATATATATAAGTATTGGATACTTATGCAAGTGCGATAGGAGGTGGTGTTTCACCGATGGTACGGGAAACAGCTTCGCTCTGGATAGACCCCTCGGAATCCCATTGGTATTATGACTATGTGTCTATGGGAGGCCGAAATCGAGGTGGTGGTGTATAGTCTTAACCTGAGACTTGCATCGCTAATACTTGCGATAATCGGTAGACTTTGGTCTTGGTGGTTACAGGGCTTTAACCGGTTCTGTGTACACCGCTTCTGGGTTTATCAGAGAGTCGTAGTGTATTGGGTGTGATGTCGAGACGGAAGTGTCACTTCAGTCATATTGGAGTTGATGTCACGCAGGATACGGTACTAGTGCTCTTGAGTGTTGCGCAACCAACCTGGATATTGTGACCAGGTCATGTATATCCGATTATAGAGACTATGTTACCAGACATCCGACATGTGCTTCGGACGGGGCAGACACTTATCCAGCCCCAGCCCTAGCACGTGATTATCCGATACTGGGCTGATATACACAATACTACGGTATACTACGCTTGATACAGATCTATATATTCCTGTAAGAATATTTCTGGAGAATTGGGTAGGCATGGCGTTTTGCTAGAGGCTAACCTTGTCTTGTAAGTCGATATAAACGTAGTACGAGGGTACTTACGTGTTCAGACAGTCCAACGATCGTATTTACTGCCAACATATCCGGAGATCTCATGGGTCGGTTCCTGAAGATTCACCGATGACGTATTACTCGCACTTTGATTAATCTGGGATTAATTAGAAGAGAGAGATAGAATTAATCTGGGATTAATTCAATGAGAGAAAATTAATCTGGGATTAATTACGGAGATATTTTATCTCGGATAAAATATCGTTAAAGAGAGAGAACGATTAATTTGGAATTAATCGATAAAATTAATATATTTGATATATTAATCGAAATTGGATTTCGACGCGGAATTAAAATTAGATTTTAATTCGGGCGAACGAATTAATTTAGAATTAATTCGTTAGCGACGTGAATAGTGAATTCGCTAGGCGTAATCACTTAATTACGACGCGACGGAAAATTCGTTAATTTGGAATTAGCGAACCCGAGCCCGAGAGTGATTGCGAGCGCATTCGCATTTCGAATTCGAGCGCGGCACGCGAGTCACATCAAGCGTCAAATCGCTAGTCGCGTCAATCGTCAAATTAATTGTCACTTTGAGTGATGTGACTTGACAATATGTCACTTTATTAAAGTGAATAGATGTGATGTGACTTAAAGTTAAAAGTTGAAATGATGGAAAAGCTTTATTGTTTTAACTTTTGACTTTTGAATTAAAAAGATAAGATATATATATATTTTATTTATTTTACTTGGTAAATGAAATAAAAAATATATATATTAAAAATCTTTTTCTCTCTCTTACATGCAACAGTATACGGTTTCTCTCTTTTCCCTCTCATTTTTCCCTCTTCTTCTTCCCTTCTTCTTCTCGGCTCACTGCCGATTTCTTCACCTTTTGTTCTGGTTTGACCGAGCATTTGAGAAGCAAAAGAAGAATATAAGTGCTAGCACACACCTTGAGTGATACAAAGGTGATAGGGAAGTGAGTTTGTGAGCATGGAATCTCAAAGCTTGGAGCTTCAATGGAGTTCATGCATGGCCGATTCTTGGAGGTTCAAAGAGGACTAAAATCGCACAGCCCACTGCAAGGAGAAGCCATTGCCGAGCTTGGAGGGAGACAAAATCGCACCTTGTTCTTCATTCATCAAAACCGAAATTCATTGTGAGTATATTCCGCACCTCCTTTGATGTGTTCATATGTGGTTTTTTATGCATGATTTGTGATCCTTGGGACTTTGATTGAACACTTTCAGTTTTGTGAGGTCTCTATAACATTTCTTCTAGGAGAAATCAAGATTGGAACTTGGAGTGAAGCTTGCTAGCATTAGAATCAAGATTGGATCTTGGAGTCAAACTTGCAAACTTTGGAAGTTCTCCAACCATTTCAACAAGGAAAATGAGATTGGATCCTTCCATCAAGCTTACTAGGTAAGTTTTAATTTATCTTAAGCTATATTCTTCATTAGTGAGTTTTCATTAGTGAGACATATAGTGATGAATTATGTATTGGATTCATGATTACATAGTTTAAAGTTGAAATAAGGCTAATAAATTATGTTATGATGCTTTGGATATATAAACACAATATGCTTGTTAATTAGGTCAAAGATGTTCATGTTGGACATGGAACAATTAATAAGGGTTTGGAACTCTAGATTAAAGCTAAGAGTTATGGCTACCATTCTAGAATCACTTGACCACCTTTGGGTGAACTAGAATTGTTCATGAGATATTTCATAGTGGGATTCTAAATTAGTTTGTGTTTTGATTCAAATAAATGCATATAAGTATTTAGAATACATGTATACATGTTGTATAACATGTGGTGATCGTAGGTATGATGCTAAAATTAGATTTTAGGTGTATTTGAAGTATTATGAGAAGATTGAAAGTGTTTAGTATTGGTTTGAAGTAGAAAATACTCACTGCCTAGGGTAGCGTTGAGACTCTGACCCCTTAGCGTCGCGACACCGAGCATCAGATCTAGGAGCGTCGCGACGCACACCCTTCTGTGTCGCGATGCTAAGACGTTCAGCTCTCGCACTTTGGACGTTTCGACGCCCAAGCTTCGGCGTCGCAACTCGCAGAGCTGATACTTACTGAAACTTCATTTTCTCCATTTCGAAATTTACGGACTCCTTTTTGGTCCTCGTTTTATCCTATGAACTTGAAAAAGGAATGTAGTTTTACATACAAATATTTTAAAATACACCCATGCTAGATATCCATGGGTTAGACCCACTTCCGCTGCACGAGACACCGATCCGACCTTAGAGGTTCCACATCTGCCCCAATAACTACGTCAAAACGGAAATGTAAAATATAAGAAATAAAGATCAGGGAGCCCGCAACTCACACCTTGACTGTAGCTGTCTCAGAAAACACCTCTGATAATTGAACGGTCACCAGATTGCTTCCTGGAAGGGGAAAACGCCAAGGAATTTGTAGATTATTCTAATTGTTTTATTTATCTCTCTCAGATTTTAGGATAAAGTTTCAGGACTTAGAGTTTTCCACCCACATTTCATATTAAGACCCATGTGAGATTTTTGGGCACTAATTTATAGTGCTCAAGTTAGACTGAATGGGAAAGGGGAATGAAATCCCCTTCCTGACTCTGGTAATTGCTAATCTGTATTGTCAGTTACAGCTCGATATATGTACAATGAGATATTTATTTTGAGATACATGTCTAACCAGACATTAATCAGGTCCGTGATTTTAGTAATTGACAATCTGTATATTCACTGACAGCTTGATATATGTCTGATTGGATATTTATTTCAAATATATGCTCGGATGGACATTAATCAGATCCCGTGATTCCAGTAATTGACAATCTGCACACTCATTGACAGCTTGTCATATGTTCAGGTGGATTTAGTGTTTTCAATATATGTTCTGCCGAATATTATGGTATGAGAAAACACTTGGTTGGACATAGGTGACGTACGACCGAGACTTGCCTATTTATTTGAATTCTCTGGAATTCCTTTCATTTTCGGCATTAATCCTTGTAACTTTCAAAAATTTCATTTGGTGCCCCCATAAGAGACTTGTCATCGGGCTATGTGTAAAAATACAATGTATACAGTCACCCCCACTTTGGTAAGCTTGTGTAGTATGTGACAATGATAAGTCTATCAAAGTATGCATGTATTTTTGCTTTCTTGGTTTGTCGAGCGTCGTTGGACATACATGACCTTGTAGCAATTTATATTGTTGATAGATGGGCCATTGGACTCTCCGATTCTTCGATCAGTGGTGGGATGTTTTGGTTACAGTATGTATCTTTATAAAAGTTGGTGGATCCTCAGGTCCCCCGATGCTTCGATGGGTTGTCAGATGTTTTGATCCTAACTATGAGATGCTTCAATCTCATGTTCCCATACTTGATGCTCTACTCTATTCCCGGAGTTGTTTGTGATGCTTCAGTTGGGGCGGTTATGGAACCCCTAGGGTCGGATCGGTGCCCCGCACAACGAAAATGGGTCTAACCCGTAGATATCTAGTATGGGTGTATTTTTAAAATATTTTAATAAAATACCATATTCCATTACGAGTGTTTAGGGAAAAATCAGTGTTCGGATAAATAAAAATGGGAGAAAATCGGAAAGGGCGCGCATCTCCCGGGCCGTACATCGCCCTGGCCGCGTATCGCCTAGGCCGCGCAAGTAGCTTGAGTAGCCAACATGCATCACACTCTGCATACAGCGCTGGCTGCATACAACTCACGTTACATACAGCACATTGAGTGTACTATATTGCAGCACAGCACGTTGTGTTGTTGTTCAATAGCACATTGTTTTTCAAAATTTTTTATTTTTTTAATTTCTAAAAAACCTTAAACACATTTTAAAATCACCAAAAATAATTTAAATTCCAAAACCAACCACAACATTTGTTATAAAATAAACATATATATATTTCTTTAAATCAAATTACAAACCAAAATAGAATCTCACAATGAAATGACTCATGATTAATTCTAGGTCACCCAAATATGGTCAAGTGATTGTAGAATGGTAGCCTTAGCTCCGAGCTATTATCTAGAGTTCCAAACTTTAATTTTATGTCTATCTCTAACATAAATATTTTGACGCAATTACAAGAATATTGTGTTTATACTTCCAAAGCATTTTAACTCAATTAATTAGCCTAATTTCAACATCAAGCTATGTTATTATGTATCTAATACATAATTCATCACTATATGTCTCACTAATGAAAACTCACTGATGAAAAACATAGATTTTGGAGAAAATCAAACTTACCTTGCAAGGTTGATTCAAAGATCCAATCTACTTATCCTTGTTGAAATGTTGTGGATAAAATCCAAAGTTAGCCAGCTTGATTCTAAGATCCAATCTTGATTCCAATACTAGCAAGCTTCACTCTAAGATCCAATCTTGATTTCTCCTAGTTGAAATATTGTACAGATCTTCAAATGTTTCCCTAAACACTTCTCTAACTTAGGCTAATTTGTATAATTCTTGCTTGTATTTAGCTTTCTCAAGCTTAATTAAAACATTTCTCAAGCTTGTTATTTAGAGCAAAAATTATGCAATTTTTAATTAATAAAAGTTATAATCAAATATTAGGTAGGCTTAATTCAATATGTAAAATTAGGTGTGACTAATCACCTTTGTCTACTATGGGAGCTAGATTTCGCCCGAGGTCCACAATCGAGAATTCGTAGGATGGGGGCGCTAGCGAACCTGTAAAACAAAGATAGAGTGAGTGTGGGGTTCCTACCCACCGGTGTGGTGGATGTCGTAGGCATTTCGATGCCCAAGTCAGTTGTGGTAACGAGTTGAATAGCGTTGGAAGAACAATGAAGAGTTTTACATTGACCTCTGTTGACTGCTGTGAGGGCGATGGGTTGGTGTTTCAGGGATGAAATGCTTTGAGAGCCCAAATGAGAATGCACAAGCTCTAGTAGAAATAACCTTCCCCTCTGCTCTGGATTACATCTCCCTTTTATATGTTCTTGAGAAGGGTGTTTATTTCCTCCATTAATTTCTCTTCCGTTTGGTGTCTAAAATGGCTAACTACGTGGGGGAGTTACTAACCTTGATTTAGACGTGGCAAGCCAGAAGACTGGCCACCTTAGTAAGGCTTTTTCTTGGGTATGGGCTTGTGAGATCACTTGGGCCAACATTATCTTATAAATAGGCCTTTTTAGAGGATTTTGAGCTTTCAATATCATTGGTCCGGAAGTGAAATGACGATTTTATCCTTGGGCCCAAATTTGGCTCGTACAGTTTGTACCATACTCTCTAAGTCATTGGGTCATTGTTTGGAGAGTACTTGACGTGTGTGTCATCCAGGGCGAGACCACAGGATGTAGGTGTACCTGAGCGTTGATGCTGCCTATTGATTGGACCAATTAAATGCCAGATTGTGAACTCGACTCTACATGAGCCACTAGAGATGTACCCAATCGACCGAACCTGTTTGAAGGTTAGAATAATCTACATACTACTCATCAAATGACCAGGGGAGTCTTCAATGTTTTTTGTTATAGAGGAAGGCCGAGTCTTAAATAAGATTCTTCGTGAGCCATTTGGGATATTCACAGTCGAATGAACCTGTTTGAATATCAAGATAATCTCTATACTATTGATCGAAGGACCAAGGGAGTTTTCAATATTGTCTAGACCAGATGAAGGCCAGGTCTTGAACTTCACTCTACACGAGCCATGGGGAATGTTCCCAGTCGACTAAACCTATTGAAGGTTAGGATGATCTCTATACTACTGGTCAAGGGACCATTGGAGTCTTTATTGTCGTCTGGATCAGATGAAGGCAAGGTCTTGAACTTGACTCTACAGGAGCCATTAGGGATTTTCCCAGTCGACTGAAATTGTTTGAAGGTCGGGATAATCTCCATACTACTTCTCAAAGGACCAGGGGAGTCTTCAATGTCGTCTGGATCAGATGAAGGCCATTTCTTAATCTTGACTCTATATGAGTCATGAGGAATGTTCCCAGTCGACTGAACCAGACTAAGGTCGGGATAATCTCCATATTACTGGTCAAAGGACCAGGGGAGTCTTCAATGTCGTCTGGACCAGATAAAGGCCAAGTCTTAAACTTGACTGAGCCATATGGAATGTGTTGGGTTTCTACTATAGTCCCAAGATCAATTTAAGCATTTAAACATGTGAATATATCAAAGTTAAGTTGCGGAATACTCACTTTGATCGGCTTTTGCGATGCGAGGAACAACAAAATTTCTTGCTCCATCCTTGAAGCTCTCGGCCATGGCTCCAATTTGTGCTCCTTGTTGAATCTCCAATCTCCAAGCTTTATGTGTGATTCCATGCTCATGAATGGGTTTCCCTATCACCTTTGAATGACTCTTTAGTGTGCTAGCACTTGGAAAAATTTGCCGCAAATTCTTCCTAATGCTTCTTCATGCTCTCGGCATTGAGAGAAATTAAAAGGAAGGAAAATGGCCCAAGGCCGAAAATGGGAGAGAGAAGAGAGGAGTGAGTTATGTTGTTATATTTTGGTTTCTAAAACCTAATAAAACATATACCAAAATCTCTACACATTTTGTATTTGTTTTTCCAAAAAACAAAAAGCAAAAGTGAGGGAAAAATGGCATTAAATGCATTCAAGAACCACCATCAACTATTCACATCAATCAATGATGATAAACATCACTTCACTCAAAGAGATGTGATTTCCATCACTTGATTGACTAGTGATTTGACGCTTGATGTGACTTGTGGGCCGCACTTAAATTCGAAATGTGAGTGGGCCCGCAAACACTCCTGTGCTCGGGTTTGCTAATTCCGAATTAACAAATTTTCCGTTGCGACGTAATTAAATCAAATTTAATTAAATAATTATGCCTAGCAAAATTACTATTCACGTCGCTAGCGAATTAATTCTAAATTAACTCGTTCGCCCGAATTAAAATCTAATTTTAATTCCGCGTCGAAATCTAATTTCGTATAATATATCGAATATATTATTTTATCGATTAATTCTAAATTAATCGTTCTCTCTCTATAAATAATATTTTATCCCAGATAAAATATCTCCGTAATTAATCCAAGATTAATTCTCTCTCTAATAATTAATCATAGATTAATTATATCTGAGTCATACGTCATCAGTGAATCTTCGGGAAGCGACCCATGAGTTCCCCGGATATGTTGGCAGTAAATCCGGTCGTCGGACAATCCGAACACGTACGTACCTAGTACTACGTTTTTACCAATTTACAAGACATGGTTGGCTTCTAGCAAAGCACCATGCCTACCCAATTCTCCAGAAATATTCTTAAACGAATATGTGATCTATATCAGGCGTATTATACGTAGTATTGCGTATTGCGATCTAGTATCGGATGTCACGTGCTAGGCCTGGGGCTAGAATTGTGTCTGCCCCGTATGAAGCACATATCAGATCTCTCGTAACTAGTCTCTATAATCGGATAATCATGACCTTGTCATATTATCCCAATGACTGCAGTACATAAGAGCACAAGTTCTGTATCCTAAGTGATCATCATCTCCACTATGACTGGAGTGATACTTCCATCTCGACATCACACCCAATACAATAAGATTCTCAATATACCCAGAAGAGACGTACACAAAACGGTTAAACCCCTGGACGACCAAAACCAAAGTATATTGATTGTCGCAAGTATTAGCGGTGCAAGTCTCAGGTTAAGACCAAATACACCTACCCTGATTCGGACTTCCATAGACACATAGTCATACTACCAATGGAATTCCGAGGGGTCTATCCAGAGCGAAGCTGTTTCTGTACCATCGGTAAACACAACCTCCTATCGCACTTGCATAAGTATGCAATATTTAAATATATGAGAACTATGTCGTTATGCTCCCACAACGCGCTCAAGTGTAATACTAGTCTATTCCGCATTATCTATGTCAAATCTCGATAATACTATGACTAGAGATTATTTAATGATTAAACCTTTGTGGATTGATACTGTCTCATATCATCTCAATCCGGAACTAATCATAAGGACCTTTTATCATTTATATATCCCGGTAATTCAATTACAAATGATAAAAGAGCAATTTCCTTTGTCACATAGTTAATTTGTACAACAACACCATGATCTGTACAAATAGTGATGCTATGGGTCATAATTGTCCAACAATCTCCCACTTGGCCTATAGCCAATCACTCAAGTGTCCTACACTTGAACTATGTACTGTTCGCTCAAACTTCTGCTGAGAAAAATGCTTTCGCCAGTGGATTTACAAAGTTATCATCTGATGCGATTTATTCGATCATCACATCGCCACGATGTATGATCCGAACGAATCAGATGAATAGTTGAAGTATATACTTGGATCGTTGATGAGACCATTAATTCTTTAGCCTGTGCTATAGTCTAGCTCAGCTGCTAACAGAACTACTCCTAATCTAATTAGGATTATTAAGATCCAAATGGCTTCTATTGCTGCCTCAGCTGCAGCAATATTCCGCTTTTGTTGCTTATTCGGCAACAGTATCTTTCTTGGAAGATTTCCAGCTCACTGTTCCGTTATTCAAACTATATAGTACCTTTATTACGACTTATAGTCGTTTTTGTCGGTTAGGAAACTTGCAGCAGTGAACCCAGTCACTTCAAGTTCTCATTCTCCATAGTATAAGAAAGCATCCTTAGATCATCTAAGATACTTAAAGATGTTCTTACCATCAATCCAGTGACTATCACTTGGATTGGCCTGATTGTGACTCCATATGCTCAAAGCATATGAGACACCAGGTCGCCAACAACTTTTAGATCTATCCCAGTAAATCTTTATTCCTAGAATAAAGGTTGTCTCTCCAAGAATTCTACGGAGAATTTTTCATGAAAGCCAAGCTTTCACTGATTGTTTTATGGCAATGTCATTTCCAAGAAATGATATATCATCATTTTATAGGACAATCATTGTCAGTGCGCTCCCACTAACCTTCTTCTATACACAAGAATCATATCAGTTTTGAATTAAATCATACACCATTATGATTATATCAAAACATCAGTTCCAAGAACATAATTCTTGCTTCAATCCATAAATGGATCGAATAATTTGCAAACCTTGTTTGCTCGTTTAGGTACGACAAAACCGTCAGGATGTTGTAAACATCCTCTAAAAGGTTTCCGTTTAAGGAAAGCGATTCTGACGTTCAGCTGCCATATTTCATAAATGAAACATGCAGCATCAGCAAGCATTATCCAAATGGATTTAACCATGGCAACGTGTAAAAGGTATCGTTATCAACACAATGTTGATAACGATACCTTTTTCGCTACAAGCCTAGCTTAGTACGTGGTATGTTGCCATCCATGTATGTCTTCCTTGAAGACTCATATAGTACCAATAGGCACAATGCCTTCCGGTACATCAACCAGTTTCCAAACTTGGTCGGTATACATGGAATCCATTTCGGATTTCATGACAGTTTGCCATGATAGGGAGTCGACACCTTGTATCACTTCCTCATAAGTAGTCAGTCTGTTTTCCTCAATAAGATTGACATATTTACGAGGTGAGATCAGAAACCCATACCTCACAGGTTGTTTTCTGACTCTCTCCGACTTACGCGGTTCTTGTGTATTCGAAGATTATGGTACAGTTTCATCATTGATGAACTGTTTGTGTTCCATTAGGACTCGGTGCCTGGAATAGTATTACTCCAATTTTCATCGAGTTTTACTTTCCTCCCACTTACCACTGCATATAAATATTCCTCTTAGGAAAACCGCATGGTGAGCAACAATTACATTGTTCTCTTGTGAGTTGTATAAGTACTATACTTTGGTTACCCTAGGATAACCCACAAATTAGGCACTTATCCGATTTGGGTTCTAGTTTGGTATCATCCAAACATATGCCCAGCATTCCCAAATCTTCAGGAATGAGAAAAACTGGTTTCTTTCCTGTTCATATCTAATATGAAATCTGTCAAACAGATTTTCATGGAACCTTATTCAAAATAAGTTTTACACGGTTTAATGCGTATCCCAAGAAGGAAAATGGTAGCTCAGAGCGACTCATGATTAACCTTATTATGTCTAACAAAATTTGGTTTCTCCGTTTGGACACACCGCTCAATTGAGGTGTTCCGAGAGGAGTCCACTGTGAAAGAATACTATACTCTTTCAGATAATTGAGAAACTTATTGCTTAAGTATTTTCCACCATGGTCTAACCGTGACAGTTTTATACTTTAGCCGATCTGTCTGTCTATTTCGTGCCGAAACTCTTTGAATTTATCAAAAGTTTCTGATTCGTGTTTCAAGAGAAACACATAACCATAATGCGATGCCACATCCGTAAAGGTTACGAAGTGTTCATATCAACCTCTAGCCTAGCTAGATATGGGCCCACTTACGTCACTATGAACGAGGGCTAACAGATCGATGGCACTTGTACTTTTACCAAGTAAAATGTGTTTTAGGCATTTTGCCTAATGAACTAGATTCGTAGACATCATTTGAATAGGATCAAATCCGTCCTAGTATCCACTCTTCAAAAGTGTGGATATACGAGTCTTGTTTAATGTGTCCCAGACAACAATGCCATAAATAAGTCTCATCTGATTAAATCAGTTTGAGCTATTTGTTTGTCATGTTATATGTTTGAGATCCATTTTTATTCAAAATATAAATATTGTTATTCACATCCAATGTGCTTATCTCAATATCATCTTTATAAAATAAAACACTTTAGTGTTCTAGAATATAAAGGTATACCCGCAACAGGTTAAACTCTGATATAGAGATAATATTTCTAGCCAAACTAGGTACATTTTAACAGTTTCCTAATTTAAGTACACACCCAAAGGGTAGTTCCTAAACTTAGGTTTCTACGGTTAAAACAGCGACTCTCTTCCCGTTTCTGATTCGTAGATCGATCTCAACTGAAGTCAGTATCTTGCTCATCAGTAGATTCTGCACATCAATACATATATTATGTACCACATCTAGTATCAAAATCCAATTTTGAAACTAATAGCGAACATGTTTATGACAAACATATTTGAAGCCGGAGCCTTGCCCCTCTTCACTTCCTTCATATTTGAAAGAATACTATTATGTCTAACAAAATATAATCAACTATAATTTGAAGTAGTTTGAATACAGTCCAACTGTTTAATTAAAACAAAGATATTAGTCCAACTAATATTTATTTAAGTATTGACGAAAAATGAAATGAGCGCGTATTGGCAAGTATCTAAACGAAATTGTAAATTTAATACTTGCTCCCACTATTTTTCGGCGAGCCTCTAACCCTCTGTTGAGTACTCGGGAAACCTTGTTTCTAGTGGGCTAGGATCCTGTTAAATAACACACAACCTTGACTTTTGCCAACAAATTGTATGATATTTAACTAGGTAGATCTCTAAGATCAATTGGATCTCATCCAATCCTAGATCCAGTAGGTGGACATCCAAGTCCGAAACATATATCTTATATATGCCAATATATCCAATATATTGCCTAGCTTTTTTCCTCTGAATCAATTAAGCATTGGCTTTGGCACAACAAACTTAATGATTCCAGTTTAGCGGGACCCATTGACTTTGGAAAGCTTCGTAATCGATGTCGATGGACAAGAAGTGATCTTGACTTTGGCCAACAAATCACAACTTGGACAAGACACCGATATGGAACAAAGCCTTCATGATTCAAACACTTCCGCGATGGACAAAGGTCTTGACTTTGGCCAACAAACCAGTGCCAATCTTGGATCTTGAGAATGAATCACTCAATGGAAGGAAAAACACTTAATATATGTTGAGGGTTTTTCGCGTAATTGGCAACCAATTAATTATCTTTGATTAGGTCTCATCATACACCCTTAAACATGCATTCTAAAAGCATAATAAGGCACGTAAAATAAATTTATAATGATATGCAGATGGATATTTAAAACACTTTGTTCCTAGAACAAATCTCTCCATTCCTCTCTCACGCTAGCACAAATATTACTTCTACCCAATTACATAACACTTCTAAAGAAACTTCATTTACATTGAGGGGAATAGGTGAGAAGAGAAATACAAAGAATCAAGAAGTAATAGGCTGGACACGCATGTCCAATTTAATAAATTCTAAATTTATAACAATAATTTCCAAAATTGCCCTCACCCATCTAAGATCCATCCGATATACATTATTCATACATCACATCCATGTATTCACACAAAGCATGTTATCAATCAATCTAATCCAATTAATTAATCAGAAATTAATGACCATCCAATGTTCAAACAACGATTTGATTTTGCGCGAGTCCGACTCGTTTTAAGAATAAGTACTCAAAGTACGAATTCTTGAATTATATCAAACTACAATATTAAATCCAATTTAATTTGTATTCAATACTAATTCTATATTTAATTCCAAATTAAATAATTACACTTTTTAATGTGCCTTTACGACTTAGATTCTAAATCTAATCTTATCGGGTCTCAAAGCCCAATTAACATCCAATGTCAATTTAATTAAAGTCCAATGGGCTTTCAATTAATTTCTTAAGGCATGGACTTTGGTCAATATGGGTCAAATCCAAATACCAAAGCCCATTTAAGGAATCACCCTTATTTGCCAAGAAACCAATTTAGGCCCATTAGGCCCAATTAAAATATTAAAGGCCCATTTAATTATATTTGGACTTTATGGATATGGTTTTAGGCCCAATTGGATCCAAACAATTAGCCTAAACCAAACTTGGCCCAACCAAGCCCATTAAGCCCAAATACAACTTTATAAGCCCAATTCCAAATTAAGCCCAATTAATTTAAATCACAAAATTCCAAATTTCACAATTAAATTAATCAAAGTGGATAGCCATGATTAATTAACCAAATTAACATTTCCAAAATACCAATTTATATAATTAATCATGCTTATCATCATCAACACATGTCCAACATTATTGAATCAAAAATCAATCATTTTCATGCTATATCACTCACGACAATTTGGGGTTTTTTAGTCCAATTCCGATTTCAATCCAATTGAATCTCAAATCAACATTTCCCAAGTCATTTAAACTCATCCAATGATTCAAAAAACAAAAATCACCATGACATTATGGCAATAGCAACTTTCGGCCAAGCCTACTAATTTGGGGAAAAATTCATCCAATTCAATTTTCATCAAATTGATCATGCATAACACTATGTTATCATCATTCAAGCATATTCAAACAATCAATTTCATCAAAACATGCTCAAATCAATTTTACCCAATTTTACCCTAAATCCATTTTCATGCTTAAAACAAGACTCTTGATACCATTGTTGGGTTTCTACTATAGTCCCAAGATCAATTTAAGCATTTAAACATGTGAATACATCAAAGTTAAGTTGCGGAATACTCACTTTGATCGGCTTTTGCGATGCGAGGAACAACAAAATTTCTTGCTCCATCCTTGAAGCTCTCGGCCATGGCGCCAATTTGTGCTCCTTGTTGAATCTCCAAGCTCCAAGCTTTATGTGTGATTCCATGCTCATGAATGGGTTTCCCTATCACCTTTGGATGACTCTTTAGTGTGCTAGCACTTGGAAAAATTTGCCACAAATTCTTCCTAAGGCTTTTTCATGCTCTCGGCATTGAGAGAAATTAAGAGGAAGGAAAATGGCCCAAGGCCGAAAATGGGAGAGAGAAGAGAGGAGTGAGTTATGTTGTTATATTTTGGTTTCTAAAACCTAATAAAACATATACCAAAATCTCTACACATTTTGTATTTGTTTTTCCAAAAATCAAAAAGCAAAAGTGAGGGAAAAATGGCATTAAATGCATTCAACAACCACCATCAACTATTCACATCAATCAATGATGACAAGCATCACTTCACTCAAAGAGATGTGACTTCCATCACTTGATTGACTAGTGATTTGACGCTTGATGTGACTTGTGGGCCGCACTTAAATTCGAAATGCGAGTGGGCCTACAAACACTCCCAGGCTCGGGTTTGCTAATTCCGAATTAACGAATTTTCCGTTGCGACGTAATTAAATCAAATTTAATTAAATAATTATGCCTAGTAAAATTACTATTCACGTCGCTAGCGAATTAATTCTAAATTAACTCGTTCGCCCAAATTAAAATCTAATTTTGATTCGAAATCTAATTTCGTATAATATATCGAATATATTATTTTATCGATTAATTTCAAATTAATCGTTCTCTCTCTATAAATAATATTTTATCCCAGATAAAATATCTCTGTAATTAATCCCAGATTAATTTTCTCTCTCTAATAATTAATCCTAGATTAATTATATCTGAGTCATACGTCATCGGTGAATCTTCGGGAAGCGACCCATTAGATCCCCGGATATGTTAGTAGTAAATTCGGTCGTCGGACTATCCGAACACGTACGTACCTAGTACTACGTTTTTACCGATTTATAAGACATGGTTGGCTTCTAGCAAATCACCATCTCTACCCAATTCTCCAGAAATATTCTTAAAGGAATATGTGATCTATATCAGGCGTAGTATACGTAGTATTGCGTATTGCGATCCAGTATCGGATGTCACGTGCTAGGCTTGGGGTTGAAATTGTGTCTGCCCCGTACGATGCACATATTGGATCTCTGGTAACTAGTCTCTATAATCGGATAATCATGACCTTGTCATATTATCCCGATGACTACAGTACATAAGAGCATCAGTTTTGTATCCTACGTGATCATCATCTCCACTATGACTGGAGTGATATTTCCATCTCGACATCACACCCAATACACTACGATTCTCAATATACCCAGAAGAGGCGTACACAGAACCGGTTAAAGCCCTGGACGACCAAAACCAAAGTATATTGATTGTCGCAAGTATTAGCGGTGCAAGTCCCTAGTTAAGACCAAATACACCTACCCTGATTCGAACTTCCATATACACATAGTCATACTACCAATGGAATTTCGAGAGGTCTATCCAGAGCGAAGCTGTTTCCGTACAATCGGTAAACACAACCTCTTATCGCACCTGCATAAGTATCTGATACTTAAATATATGAGAACTATGATGTTATGCTCCCACAACGCGCACAAGTGCAATACTAGTCTATTTCGCATTATCAATGTCCAATCTCGATAATACTACGACTATAGATTATTTAATGATTAAACCTTTGTGGATTGATACCGTCTCATATCATCTCAATGCAGAACTAATCATAATGACCTTTTATCATTTATATTTCCTGGTAATCCAATTACAAATGATAAAAGAGCAATTTCCTTTGTCATATAGTTAATTTGTACAACAACACCATGATCTGTACAAATAGTGATGCTATGGGTCATAATTGTCCAACAGAATGTTCCCAGTCGACTGAACCAGATGAAGGTCAGGATAATCTTCATACTACTAATCAAAGGACCAGAGGAGTCTTCAATGTCGTCTGGACCAGATGAAGGCCAAGTCTTGAGCTTGACTCTATGTGAGCCATGGGGAATGTTCCAGTAGACTGAACTAGTTGAAGGTCATGATTATCTTCAAATTGCTGGTCAAAAGACTAGGGGAGTCTTCATTGTCGTCTGGACCAGATAGATGCCAGGTCTTGAACTTGACTCTAATGAGCCATGGTGAATGTTCCAGCTGAGTGAACCTGTTGAAGTCAATGATAATCTCCATACTACTGGTCAAAGGACTATGGGAGTCTTCAATGTCGTCTGGACCAAATGAAGGCCAAATCTTGAGCTTGACTCTACGTGATCCATGAGGAATGTTCCCAGTCGACTGAACGAGATGAAGGTCAAGATAATCTCCATTCGGCTGGTTCATACTGTCGTGTCGAATGAGGGAAATATTTATATATGTGATGATGAACATTGTTAGTATGTATCACTAAATATTCATACATGTCATCTGGTGGCTCCGTCGAATGGGCCAATTAGTGGTTCTTCAAACGTGTGCTCTGTCGTCTAGAGGCTGGGTCGTCTGAACTTTTTGATAGAATTTTAGGGTCCATAAGGGTTTTCATTCCATTGGACCTGGTGATGGTCTATGAGAGACTACACACCATTAGACCTGATGAAGGTCCAAGAGAGTCTTCACTCCACCAGAACCGATGAAGTTCCAATAGAGTTTTCACTCCACCAAACATGATGAAGATCCATGAGGGTCTTCACTTCTCATTCCACTAGATTTCATGATGATCTATAAGAGTTGTAGACATTGCATTTTTGCATGTGAAACCCGATGATGAGTCTCAGTTGGAGGCACTACTTTTTAGTCGAGGAAGTTGCGAGAAACGATCATCGAAGAATCAACATTTTGTTAGTTTTTATTCGCTGGATTAGCTTCGGGTTCGCTTGTTGGACCTCCGTGTTAAAACACATGTCACAAATTAAAAAATAATTAAAAATTTAAAACACATTTCACAAATTTTAATTAAAACCAATTGAAATAAAATTAAAGTTAAAATACAATTGAATTAAAACTAAACTAAAATACAACTGAATTAAATTAAAACGTAATTAAATTAAATCTTAATCAAATTAAATTCACAATTAAATCCAATTAAATTAATTCCAATTCAAATTAAATAAAACAAATTAAATTTAAATTTAAATTAAATAATTCACTTCCAAATTAAAATACATCAAAACACCTAGCCAAGCCCACCCACCTAACCAAAGCCCACACACCCATAGCCCCCTAATACACACCCAAATTAAATAATTATTAATTAAATAAAACATTAACTAAATAAAATATTAATTAAATTAATAAATAAATAAAATATTTACCAAACATAAAATAAGTATATGCCTAATATAAACTAATCAAATATAATCATTCCTAACTAAATAATATATTTACCAATCTAAAATATTTGACTTCCTAATCAACACCAATCTAATCTTGTAACTTCCTAATTTAAAATATTTTGTCCCCCCTCAATCTTGTGTATACCATTCTTGAAAAGCCTAAATTAGAAACCAAGATCCCTTCCTTGTGAGACAAGGAAAACCCTAATTGACTAATATATAAACAACACAAATTTGCAACCCTAAGAGGACACCATCTTCACGGCAGAACAAAAAATAAATAAGAAACCCTAAACACTCTATCTCTCACAACACACGGCCAAACTACAAACACAAAATAAAAAAACCTCAACAACTCACGCCCATCTCACGCCTGAATTCCCCTAATTGACCTTACATAGCAGCCCCTCCACCCACGCTAAGACACCATCAATTCAATTCACTCTCACGCCCCTTAGCCTTCATCACGCCACCAGCCATTCACTGCCTCACGCAAGCACCCCCTCAAATTCCACTCACAAATCTGCCCCTCACGCCTAGCACAGCAGACCCCTCACACAGCTCACGCACACACACGTTGAATCTCACACTGCCTTCCACGCATCAACCAAACACTTCACGCCTAGCTCCTTTCAATGACACCTAACCCCTCTGATCAGCCAATATAAGCAGACCCATAACCCATATTAGCGCAACAAATAAAGCCCATTAGAACGCCCACTACACTCACAGCCCATGTCCACGCCACGATCACACACTGCCCAGCCTCTCTCACGTTCAGCAACCCCACGAACAAACGTAAGCCACCAGCCTACATAGCCTTTATCCACACCGAGAATAATCAACACAAAAACAGTCCCCGAAACTGCACCCAAAACTACCCTAACAGTCCCTAAATACCACAAAACTGCCCCTTTACAATGTCCAAAACAGTGAGTAATAACCCCTGAAAACAGTGAGTAAAACCATTGAAAGCAGTCCCAAAATATAGACAAAACAGTGACCCAAAACAGTCCTTGAACAGTCCAAAAATCTACACTTTAAACCGAGACAAAAACACCCCAAAACAGTAACCGAAACTGTCCAGAAAGTAACCAGAAAATAGAGCGAAAGCGGCAGCAAAACATAGTCAAAATAGTAGCTTGAGCAGTGAAACAGCGAGGTAAAACGCAAACCAGTGAACCAGAAAAGTTACGGAGTGATAGCCCTTCCGACGGTTGTAAACGCGAGTCCGGAAGACGACTTAAAAGGTTAGACCTGAGGGTACCTTTCACACTTGTTTTTTTATTTGATTTTTATTGATTCTTTTAATTGTGTTTTAATTATTTATTGAATATTGTTTGCATGTGATGTGTGTTGTGGCCATTGATTAAAACGGAAAATATGTCGTCTCTCGTGGTATATAGGATGGAAACCCAGACGTAAATTCCGTAGCCGAATCCGAATGGACGGTAGTGCGATCTGTACTTGGGATACAACTCCACGTACCACTTGAGTAAACGGCGCATATTTCGCTTTATGATATTTTGATTATTCGCACTTTATTATTCCGTCTTTTAATTTCCGCATGTTATTTATTTATGTTATGATGCGATCGAGCGCATGAGCTTAGTAAGTCGGATTAAAGGTCCCCTATTTGGAGGGGTTAAAATCCTTTACCACGATGCTTTGCCGCGCCGGTTGATGTGTGTTCGGTTGGATGTAAGATATGTTCAATCGGGCATACAAAGTTTGATATGATTGTCTTTATATATGTATGCATGATGCGATCGAGCGCATAGGCTTAGTAAGTCGGATTAAAGGTCCCCTATTTGGAGGGGTTAAAATCCTTGACCACGATGCTTTGCCGCTGATGTGTGTTCGGTTGGATGTAAGATATGTTCAATCGGGCATACTAAGTTTGATGTGATTGTCTTTATTTTTGTATGTATGATACAATCGAGCGCATGGGCTTAGTAAGTCGGATTAAAGGTCCCCTATTTGGAGGGGTTAAAATCATTTACCACGATGCTGTGCCGCGCCGGTTGATGTGTGTGTCGGTTGGATATAAGATATGTTCAATCGGGCATACTAAGTTTGATATGATTGTCTTTATATGTTTGTATGCATGATGCGATCGAGCGCATGGGCTCAGTAAGTCGGATTAAGGTCTCCTATTTGGAGGGGTTAAAATCCTTTACCATGATGCTTTGCCGCGCCAGTTGATATATACTCGGTTGAATGTAAGATGTGTTCAATCGGGTATACGAAATTTCATATAGTTATCTTTATCTTTGTATGCATTGTAAGGAAAGGCGCATGAGCTTATTGTATTGGATTAAAAGGTTCTCCATTTGGGGGAGAAAAGCCTAAAAGGCTACCTTTACCACGATATTTGCCGTGTCTTTCATCTATTGATTGCATCATTTACCTTAGTCTTGGCTTAACGTATTACAATTCATATATCTATGTTATGATAGCATTTGAGTATTATTCCTTGTGGTATATCGGATGGAAACCCAGACATAAATTACGTAGCCGATTCCGAATGGACGGTAGTACGGTCTGTACTTGGGATACAATTCCACGTACCACTTGGAAAAGTGCTCACATGTGTGCTTGTGTCCATATTAGTTATCTTCTTTTGAACTATGTCATAGCATGCTTACTTTAATGCCTAATTGCATCCTTAAGTGTCTTGTTGCATTATGTATTTAGTGGACTTTTTTATTTATGCATGAACATGTAATGGCTATTTGTTTATGATATGTCTATGAAATCACATGTTCGCCATTATTTGATTCGCCTTTATGTGTGCTTGTGTGGTTAGCATCTGCTTGTGTTTCCATGAATACAATATGCCAATGAAGTTGTATGTTCGTTGCTACTTTGATGTACTTTCAAACATGCAATCTTAGATGTGAAATATATGCAAATTTAGGTGTAAGTTTTATTTTTGTGCATATGGATTTAGAAGCATGATACTCTTGGAAATAAGTGTTACTTAAGCTTGATTAAATTATTACACAAATCCTTTCATTACAAGTGACATAAGTAAGAGACCATTCCGAACCCAACGGTTTGAGGTCTTCCCTTGCGAGGGGTGAGTGCGGCCTTAAATCTCATTTTCCCGGTTCACATCTGGTGGCGACTCCATTATTCTCCGGTTTAGTCCCCCGTGGCTACTCCGTACTCCCGACTAGGCCGCGAGCCTGGAACAGCATGCGTCGCCCAGTTCCTGTGTCCCACAAGAGTCTTTATTCCTCATTCTACAAGACCTGACAAAGGTCAACGAGGGTCTTCATTCCTTACTCTACAAGATCTGCAAAGGTCAATGAGGGTATTCATTCCTCATTCTACAAGACCTGACAAAGGTCAATGAGGGTCTTTAATCCTTACTTTACAAGACCTGAGAAAGGTCAATGAGGGTCCCCATTCCTTATTCTACAATCCTCTCTCTACAAGACCTGACAAATGTCAGTGAAGGTCTTCATTCCTCACTCTATAAAACCTGACAAAGGTCAATGGGGGTCTTCATTCCTCATTCTATAATCCTCACTCTACAAGGCCTGACGAAGGTTTATGAGACTATAGTCGAATGGACCTGATGGAGGTTCATGAGGCTATGGTCGAATGGACCTGATTGAGGCCCATGAGGCTATGGTTGAAATGAGTCAAGAGTTGATGGCAATCCTTCCATATTGCGTGGAGAATATGATTATCCTCTCATGTCGTCCGAAAGAGATGATCATTCCATGTAGTCTGGAGTAGATTATAATCCATTAATGTATTCTGGAGATTATGACAATTCATTCGTGTCGTATGGAGAAGATGATAATCCTTCCAAGTAGTATGGAAGAGATGACAATCCTTCCATGTAGCTTGAAGTTGATGGCCATCCACATTGTCGTATGGAGAACATGACAATCTTTCCATATATTCTAGAGAAGATGACAATTCATTCATGTCGTATGGAGGAGATGATAATCCTTTTAAGTAGTTTGGAAAAATGTTCAATATGAAGCCGCCATGTGACGCGATGAAGAGGCGTAAAAGTGTTTAAATTTATAATAAAATTCTTATAAAATTGTAATATGTATTTTTATTATAATATGATTTTTATTTAATAGATTTATTAATTTAATTTTATAACTGTAATATGAAGCCGCAACCTGGAGCGATAAGGAGACTTAAAATGTTATTATTATTATTAATCATCATCATTATTATGATTATTATTAGTATTATTATTACTACTACTACGACGACTACTATTATTACTATTATTATTATTATTATTATTATTATTATTATTATTATTATTATTATATTATTATTATTATTATTATTATTATTATTATTATTATTATTAAATTCAGTATATTTTTAACCTTACATTCTAAACTACTTTACAAAAGCGGAGCCTATTTATAAAAAGCCCAAAGCCCAAAAACTTCTTGTAGTTCCCAAATATTGTTGAATCGCTTGTTTTGCTTTTCCTCTCTAGAGTTCAAAACAAGCGTTTGTTGTTGTTCCCACAAGAATCGAAAAAACAATGGCGACCTTGGACTCAGACTTGCCAATGGTTCCGGTCGGAGAGGCTTCAAGCAGTGCAGGCCCTTCATCGTCCTCCAAGAAGCCTAAGCGTTTCGAGATCAAAAAGTGGAGCGCCGTCGCCCTTTGGGCTTGGGGTAACCCTAACCCTAATTTTTTGCTTTTTTTTTTCGTGTTTTTATTCTGTAACTGGAGATTTGGGTTTTTTTTTTTTTTTTTTTTTTTTTTTTTTTTTTTAATTTTGTCTTGGTTAATGTTGGTAGATATTGTTGTCGACAATTGTGCGATTTGCAGGAACCACATCATGGATCTCTGTGAGTACCTTTTTTTTGTGTGTATTTATTTTTATATATTTTTTTGGAAACCTTGGAAACACCTCACCAAACCACCCGACTCCTTAAACGGACCAGTAAAACCTCCGGCGGCCCTGACGACTCGAATTTACGAGAAATGCACCTGATAACTAAGTCCTAGCCCCTTGACATCAAGCCACACTCCTTGAGGGCGTATTTGTTTTTTTATATGTTTATGATATATATAAATATAATTTTATATGTTGGTTATGTTATTGGATTGTTGTTGTTTATTAGGCATCGAGTGTCAGGCAAACCAGGCCAGCGCTACGAGCGAGGAATGCACTGTAGCTTGGGGTATGATTTTTTTCACTCTTTAGGTTTATCACAGCTGTAGTGTTTTTCAAAAAAAAACAAAAAAGAAGCTGTAGTGGATGTGTGTGTCTGTTGTTATTTTGGCTCTGTTCGCTAAATAATTTTTGGATGGCTTATATTTTTTAAGTGTCTGTTTGTGTTCTTCAGTTACCATTCCAAACTTGTAAAGATAGCAACAGATTTGGAATTTGGTGTTTAATGGTATCTGGATTATATTATTGTTTTAATTTTTTCACATGTATGTATGCTTGAAAAAGAAAATATTGGGGCATTTATTCATAATGGATGCTGTCCTCGTAAGAATATAATTTTCTTTCTGGAATTCTTAAAAGCATGGTTGTACACATGACCTGCTTTTCAATATTTCTGAATCAGAGAGTTAATTTTATTTAGTTGCGTCATTTTGTTTAGATGCAGCGTTCTTTGTATAATTCTTGCTTTTTTGAAATCTTTTTTAGATTGATTGGAGCACTAGCATTAATCGTCATAGTGATTGAGATTTGTGACATGATAGCACATGTTTTAAGTTAATGATAGGTGCTGAAAAATTTATTGTGAAACAATGCATATATTATACCTGAAAGATGTAAAGAAATCACAAGATTCATGTTATAAATATAAAGGTGACCACAAAATTGTAGGGTACTGTCTTAAATTCTATAAGTTGTATGGACATGCATAATCAGGATTCAGAATTTGGATGACGAGATATGTTCTCAGAGCTATTCATGTGTGGTGTAAATTTATCGTATGTTAAGACTTTTTATGGTGATGGTGTGCGAGTTTCCAAATTCAGTTAATATAATGTTAGTTGCTCATCTGTAGTATGTTGCAGTCTTACATCTTTTATTGCATGTATAGTCTGGCTACCTTATAGTTGTGTGGTTTTAGATTTAACATATGAAGTTGCATGCTGCACAATCTTCTTCTACCACATTAATTTATTTATTCTCAGATTTTGTGTCAAAATATATAGTAGGTTGGAATTAAACTGTTATTTTAACTCAAACTGTGATTTCAGTTCTTGCTTGCTTGTCTTGTAAATTTTTGTTGAACTTTCATTTTTTAAAAGTAATTATAGTGGTTTCTGCCAATGCACTTTACTGCATGGTAGCTGGACTTTTTAACAGTTTGAGAACTTTAATTTGTTTTGTAATTATAGGGGTTTGCAACCATGCATTTCACTTTCACTGCATCAGTAGGTGGCTGAAGACTCGTCAAGTTTGTCCATTGGGTATTGTTCCATAGCACATGCCCTCTCTCTCTCTTTTACCTTTTCCGGTTGACTCAATTTTCTGTTGCATTTTATGAGTTGTTCTCATTTCCTTTTCACTTTCTTTTTCTTGCAGATAACAGCGAGTGGGAGTTCCAGAAGTATGGCCACTAGGGCCATCAAGCCAGTTGAGTATTTGATTGGATTTGATCTGCTATGTAGTGCAGATTTAAACTAGAAATTACAGTTGGCCCTTTTCTTTGACTTTCTGTTAATTCTACTGGATGCTCGTTTCAGTTGGCTATAACTTGGATTGTGATAGATTCAACTATCTTCACCACACAATGAATGAAAATTAACTGGATATTTGTATTCAAATTGCTAAAAGAAATTGTTCTAAGTTTTCAAGCAGCTTAGGGCTCCTAACAATTTACTCAACAAAATCAATCATGACCCCCTACTCACGCACTCCTCTCCTTCTATAACCGAATTTTCCCACACAAAAGACAACTACCAATAATTGAAAGACATGTGGCACCCAAAAACAAACAAGATGGCAACCACAACAAACACAACAATACAAGTAATAATTTCATCCCTTAAGCCGGGGGCCGAGCTCTTCACTAGACTCCCCTGCTGCTCCCTTCTTGTTCTTCCTGATGTAAACCTTGGGCTGACTTCTTGTGACCTTATCAATACTTCCCCCTAAATGAACAACCTTGTCCTCAAGGTTGAATGTAAGAAGCCAAACTTTAATAACATCAATCTTCCGACAAAGAACTCTCAAATCACCCATTCTCCATAAAACACTTTGGCCTCATTCAACATTCTATTCTTACAAATCTGATCAATCAAGTTATTAAACAACCAAATATTAGCACTATATCCATATTCACCCAACTTCACTCCATTCACACAAAACCCCTTTTTACCTTTCACATTAGAATATTTTACACCATCGATTTCAATTTCCAATTTCAAAAATAAATCTCCAATAATCAAACTTTGGAAACACTTACTGCAAATCTTCAATAACTCATATTTCTCCATCAAGCTGTTTGGTATGAGAGTTTTACATATTGGTACAATTCCAACGATAGAGTGCATTAAAAGTTTAATAGAAGTAACTTTACCCCTATCTTTTTCAGTTGGTGCAGGTAATATTTCTGCCCGTAGCTCTCCAATCTCATGCTTTAGTGTCAGGACACCCATATTATCCCAAACTATTGGAATCTCTGTCCTAGTTTTCTGCATACAGAAACAACCCAAGCACAACTTTGCCCCAAGGTGTAGCTCTCTAGTTTTTTGTTTTAAAGCTCTATGGAATTTATTGCTGAACAAACTAGACACATTGATAAAAGCTTTAGTAGTTTGAGGCACCAACACCCACTCTTTAGATCTTAGACTCTTAATTTTCAGCACCATAAAATCAGTATAATCCTCACCCAAATTCATAAACAAACACAATGTTTCAAGCATAAGGTCAAAGAGGTGATCATGATACACCACATCGTAAGCCAATATAACATCAGATCCAACGACCTCTATATCGTCAGCCTCTCCCCTCATAAGCGGGACCATGTGTACAGTCCCTCCTCCAAGGGATAACACCCCAGTTGCATTAGCATCAACATTGACAAGATTATTGGCCATGGTCATAATGAGAAAATGTGTAACAGTTGGTAAAACCTATGTAACTAAAATCAAGATCTGAAACAGCCATCCAAATAAAGCAACCCAAAAGAAGTAAATTGTAGCAAAACCCCTGCAACTTACACCACCTACAACTCCATCTTCATCAGAAACCTCTGGAATGACATTGAAGTTGGTACCCAATGCCTGTTGCGTGAAGATGTAATCAAAACGAGGTGCCCATTTCCTTGATCCCAATCGCGCTGTTGTCCACCATAAAAGAAACTCCACGAGCATGCATAAATGGATTCAATGAATCCACCAACTCTATCACACTTTCATTGATGATCTCAGAGTAGGAGTATCCTTTCTTCCTCGGGATCTCAATCTGGGCCATCATTAGAGCCACATAGACACCTGCTATGAATGGGTATAATGGGCCTAAGTCGCCTGCTGGATGTGCTGACGTACCACCAAAGACCCAAAACTGTTTATCCTTCAGCCTGTTGCTAGATGCCTGCTCGGCCAGACCACTATGCACGTCCACAATCTCCTTAGTGGTCAAACCCAAAATCCCACCAAGCTGACTTAACATAACATATTCTGAATAATCTTTCTTTGTGGTGATTGAGGCACCAAAAGTAATCTTTGTGAGCTTTCCTGTTAGATAATAAAGCAAGTATGTTTTGTAAAGATCAGTTCGATCTCTCAGGAAGGTCATATTTGAGATTTATCTCTCTCTGTCCAAGCTTCCCCATCTTTTCAACAAGTTCCTTGCTAGGTGTAATTTTCTTAAGTGACTCGATGGACTCCTATTCTTCCTTATTCTCATCAGTTTGTTTTTCTTCCTCTGTAATTGGCTATTCTTCAGATGCATCAGAAGATTCCTCCCTGCGATTGTGAGGAACAAAAGACTGAGTTATATGGTCAAGACCATAAAACATATCCTTCAATAGCATTTTAGGGATTTCAACCCGACTCGGATCAAAAATCCTAACACCACTGATAGACTGCCCAATATCCAATTTTGGACCCAATTCGATTTCTTTAATTTTTTGACCCAACTCTTCAACTAACCCATTCGTCTTCTTCTCTTCAAATTCAGCCATGGTTCTCTATTTTTCAAAAGTAGCTAGTGGTAACCCCAATTGCTGAAATCTTTCTTCTTTTTTGTCGACAATCTCTTTCATCTGGTATGCATCTTCTGATTTCGTCTCTTTTTCAGCCACTACAACATTCTTATCCTTTCTGTTCTCATTCAGATTAAGTTTATTCTCCCATCTTATCCAAATTTCTTTCCATCTCTCATCTTCTATTTTTCTTCTCTTTTCTTCTGATCTAACTCTTTCAACTTCCAACGTTTGTTTCTTAACATCTTCCAAAGAATCGATCATGTTAAATCAATTCCTGTTACAATTTCTATTTGAAGTCCATTCAAGAAATAATGGATATAGAAATCTTCAGTAGTCATAAGCAACAAACTTAATTGATTCTCAAATTCTGCTATATAAAAGCTCACTGAACCTTCATGTTTGAGTAACAATAAGCTTGAGTAGACCTTCCTCCACAACTCTATCTACTAATTTTTTTTTTTTTTGTAAACGATAACAAACAGCAATAATACTATTGTCTTCAACCTCACAGCCCTAAAGATCGAATCGTCTCTGATACCGAATTGATAGATTCAACTATCTTCACGACACAATGAATGGAAATTAACTGGATATTTGTATTCAAATTGCTAAAAGAAATTGTTCTAAGCTTTCAGGTAGCTTAGGGCTCCTCACAATGCTAAAAGAAATTGTTTAAGCTTTCAAGTAGCTTAGGGCTCCTCACAATTTACTCAACAAAAACAATCATGACCCCATACTCACGCACTCCTCTCCTTCTATAACTAAATTTCCCCACACAAAAGATAACTACCAATAATAGAAAGACATGTGGCACCCAAAAACAAACAAGATGGCAACCACAACAGACACATCAATACAAGTAATAGTTTCATCCCTTAAGCTGGGGGCCGAGCTCTTCACTGGATTCCCCTGCTGCCCCTTCTTGTTCTTCCTGCTGTAAACCTTGGGCTGACTTCTTGTTACCTTATCAGATTGTGAATATGTTATATGAACGTGAAAATTAAACTATAATTTCTCCTAAACTAAGTTCACTAGTTATACGAGTGTTCTCTTCGGTTTGTGTGTTTTCTTCAGAGTTGGGTAATAGTCTCATTAGTCTGGTTTATGAGAGTAGTCATGGAGATAGGTTTAAAACTCATTCGTACAAAACAACATGCTCTCATTCTTTACATTTTGCTCGATACAGATTGTTGACGGTTGATTTTCGTCCCAGGGGTGGTTCCAGGATAACTCCCCCGAGATAACCTTCCCTCAACCTTGAATTTATTTGGTTATGGGGAGACAAAAAAAAAAAAAAACTTAGTAAAAAGTAAGAAAAAGCGTAAAGGTTGACAAGAGAGTTTTAACGTGGTTCGGCGGAATGAATCCAGCCTACGTCCACGGGCACAAAACGATGAATGTTATTTTATTGCCAAAACTGACTCGACCGACCTGTTTTGAACAAGGTTTGAACGTGGCCGAGCAGTTAAAAGAGTGTTACAAGTGGTGTTCTTTCTATTTCTTTACAAGGTTTTTAGGTCTAAAAGACCCAACCTATACAAATGAGACTACTATCTCTTTATATACTCGGGAAATACACACTGTTCCTATAATTTTATGACATTTCCCGCGTGGTCACCGACTGATTGACGGACTCTCTGCCCCAAGACTGTCTTCGCCGAAAGTAAGCCTACTGCCTGACGGCCTGTCACATTACTATGCTTTCTCCACTGCCACACGTAAATATAATGGTGACAGCCTGTAAAGGGCTTTTGGGAAATGACACGTGTCAAAGGAAAGATCTAGCCCTTCTGCTCTTCTGTCGGTCTTCAGGAGGTCAGCCAAGTGACTTGTTGAACTTCTCAAATTGTTTCCATCTTGAGTTGAAATAGCCGAGCTCATCAATCTGCTCAATAGGAGCAAAATAGAATCGAACCGAGCCTACGACCAAAAATGGTCTGCAATAGCTCTGAGGTGGTCGGTTTTTGAAATCGTGTCATGCTACATCCTCTGGCCGGTCATGCCCAATAAATTGGAGCGATACACCTCCTCTGACCCATTGTCCTCTGGATGAGGTGAATTACCCTTTCTGCCCGTACCGAGCTGTACAAAAGCCTTAGCCGCATAAATCTCCATCAACATATGTCCCCTAGTTCACAGTTCCAACGAGTGTACGAGTTGGTGCCGGGAACTAAAAAATAATGAAGTGAGCCGACCGATTAACCGGTGGCCCGTCCAGAAACAAAACAGAGGACTTCCTCGAGCTTCTTCCGAAACTTCCTCGGTCATCTTCATATGTTCGGTCGGAGAATGTTGATGCTTTTTCCAACTGCCTTCCCTGTTAGTGTTCCTAGAAAATGCCAAGATCGTCTAAGAGTGATTTGTGTGAATTAATCAAAGGGAGTTACAGAATACTCACATTGATCGGATTGAGTTCAAAACTTTTCATTCTTTGTTGAATCTGTTGGAAGCTTCGGAGCTTGAGATCGAGTTCCAAACTCTCGGGTGAGTCTCCCTATCACCTTCCTTTGACTCCTTAAAGTGCTAGCTATGTAGATTTTTGAAGCAAAAAATCCATGGGAGAGAAGAGAAAGTCACGCCCAAAGTGAGAGAGAAAGGGGAATAATGCATTTTTTGATTTCCAAAATCTAATACTCTAGTTGACTTTCAAAGTTGATATATGCTTTAATTAAAAAACAAAGTGTGTTGGTTTTGGTTTTTGTATTCAACAAGAAATCCAAGCTTTACACAACCAAATAACAACTTCCATCACTTGTGTAGACATTTGATGTAAGTTGGTGGGCCCCACTTTAAATTCCAAATTTAAGTCGGACAATCCAACACGTAACTTTGCTCTGGCCCGGGTTCGTTTAATTCCGAATTAAATGAATTTGCTTTTGCAACTTTATTAAATCCAATTTAATTAAATAATAATACCTCACAAAAATTATTACGAAAGTCGCTTACGAATTAATTCCAAATTAATTCGTTCGCTAGAATTAAAGTCCAATTTAATTCCGCATTGAAATCAAATTTCAATTAATATATATAATATATTATTTTAGCCCAACTGAATAAATTAAATAGTAAAAATCCAATTTAACTATAAAATTTATTTTACCGATTAATTCCAAATTAATCGTGTTCTCTCGCTTCGACGAATTTATTCCCAGATAAATTCTCGACGCAATTAATCCCAGATTAATTATTTCTCTAATAATTAATTCCCAGATTAATTATTGTCGTGATTAATCCCAGATTAATTTTCTCTCTCTCATAATTAATCCCAGATTAATTCTGTTTGAGTCAAACATCATCGGTGAATCTTTGGAAGGCGACCCAAGAGATCCCTGGATATGTTGGTAGTAAATACGGTCATCGGATTATCCGAATACGTGCGTACCCGGTACCACGTTATTACCGATTTACAAGACATGGTTGGCTTTTAGCAAAGCACCGTGCCTACCCAATTCTCCATAAATATTCTTTAAAGGAATATGTAATCTTTGTCAGGCTTAGTATACGTAGTATTGCGTATTACGATCCAATATTGGTTGTCACATGCCAGGCCTGGGGCTAGAATTGTGTATGCCCCGTACGAAGCATATATCAGATCTCTGGTAACTAGTCTCTATAATCGGATAATCATGACCTTATCATATTATCCCGATAGCTGCAGTATACAAGAGTACCAGTTCCGTATCCTGCGTGATCATCATCTCCATATGACTGAAGTGATACTTCCATCTTGACATCACATCCAATACACTATGATTCTCAGTATACCCAGAAGAGGCGTACACAGAACCTGTTAAAGCCCCGGACGACCAAAACCAAAGTATACTGATTGTCGCAAGTATTAGCGATGCAAGTCTCAGGTTAAGACCAAATACACCTACCCTGATTCGGATTCCCATAGACACATAGTCATACTACCAATGAGATTCTGATGGGTCTATCCAGAGCGAAGCTATTTCCGTACCATCGGTAAGTAGAACCTCCTATTACACTTGCATGAGTATCCAATACCCAAATATATGAGAACTATGCCGTTACGCTTCCATAACATGCGCAAGTGTAATACTAGTCTATTCCGCATTATCGATGTCTAGTCTCGATAATACTACGACTAGGGATATTTAATGATTAAACCTTACGTGGATTAATACTATCTCATATCTTATTAATCCGGTATTAATCATATGAACTTTTATCATTTATATATCTCGGTAATCCAATTACAAATGATAAAAGAGCAATTTCATTTGTCACATAGTTAATTTGTACAACAACACCATGTTCTGTACAAATAGTGATGCTATGAGTCATAATTATCAAACATTCCCAACCAAGCCAAATTCCTCTTTTACCCCCACGATAGCCGCCCTTTGAAAATTGTAAGCCATCATATCCTCATTAATGCCCATCAAATCAACTTTAGGGTTTTACCCGAGTGTGCCACTTCTCAAAAACTTATGGTCTTCCCGCCAAAAACTCAAATCAACCGACCGTTCCCGTGGTAGCCAAAGGGTCTTTAAATCCCAGCCGCTTATCCCAAACTGATCAGACGGAACCCAAAGACGACACGCGTTGCAGATCCGAAAATTATCCCAATCTAACGGCCATAAACACACCGCGCTGATTATAAAAGAGCAGAGAAAAGCTATTTTCTTCTCTTTACGAAAACCCACAACTCTCAAACTGCAGAAGCTACATTGCTCGTGAGACCAGCAGACTTTCAACCGTTCAGACCAATTGTCGACTCTTCTTTCCAACCCAAGTAAGTTTCCGCCCGACCCTCTCTCTTTACCTGTGGTATTTGACCATTGATGTTTGGTGTTCTTTGACTTTCTTCTTACTGTTGCCCGTTCTTTTGATTCTTCTGGCATGCTCATCTCCTCATTACTGGAGAAGCTTTGTGTACGCTTCGGGATAAGTAAGAAATCCCTATTGACATAGCTCTGGATGTTCCTGGCCCGTGTGATCGTGCGAGCCAACCTGACGAGGGTTCGTTCGCTCTCTTCCCTTCCTTCTTCGAGTGCAGTCTTCGGCTGCCTATCCAACCAT